>JANDJT010000050.1:10412191-10428062 GCA_024331685.1 Stegophilus panzeri
TGTTGTTTGCAATTGTTTGATATCCATGATAACAGAGTATTTTTGTGAATTTTATTAAACAAAAGATCCAAAGGTTAAACAATGAAGACAATTTTTCACAACCTTCTTTGCTCGTATTTACCAAGGGTGCCAATATTAGTGGAGGGCACTGTATGTTTCATTGTCAACCTGACCTATATCTATGCATTGACCAAAGTTTTAACACAGACTTGCTCAGATCTTTCATCCCCTTCGAGGACAGCCCATGGCCACCTCTACTTTGCTGGCCACCATCAGTTAGTCTATCAGCTTCAGAAGATAGTACCAGTTTCACAGAATTTGCAGGAGGCTTTTGGACTGCACCAGGGGTTATTTAATTCAGACAGATCCAATATCTTGGATACAACAAGGAAACGGAGATGGAACCACCTTTAGGTCTGCATGTTTTGGCAGGCTGTAAAAGATAAAAACAATACTCTAATAACTCTAACAGTAATGTCTACTTATCGTTAATAATGGTCGTTGAATGAGCCTGTGGAATAGAAATCAAGGATGCAGGATGTGTCATACCTTATAGCCTCGATTGTAACACGATCTGTGTTATATGTGCATATGCACTTCCTAAATTCTGTCTATACCTAGCCAAGTATGCAGCTATAGTCAAGAAATAGTTAAAAAAAAAAAATGCCTCATGGCTTGTATGATGCAGTGACATATAATCTAGTATGAGATGCACAAGAAAATTCTGTAGTACAAATAATGCTAAATTCTCATTTAACGTTATTAAATTTCAATTCAATTCAGTTTTATTTGTATAAAACTTTTAACAATGGACATTGTTCCAGAGTAGTTTTACTTTTAAAGCTGAAAGTCTACACTTCAATCACATCTTGATTGCTTTATTTCAAATCCATTGTGGTGGTGTACAGAGGCAAAAATATGTATGTGTCAATCTGGCAATTTGATAATATAGCTTTGATAGCTTGTCACTTCAGTATTTTGAGCACAGACTTGACCCCCCCCTCTCTCTCCCACTCTCTCTCATATCCATAGGAAGCCCTCAGGCCATGCTGATAAGGAGGTGATGGCAGCTACTGTCTTGACCACTCTGTCCACAAGCCCTCTGGTGCTCAACCCTTCTTCTGGTGCCTCAGGTAGGTACTAATGCTCTACTTATCACCTCTAATTTATCACTGAAAGTTAAAGATTGTATGTAGCTCTTTTCTTTTTTTAAACCATGAACACTGATATAACAAAGCTGTTGCCATCATCACCACACAGATGTCTGTTGTTGGGCCCCAGGATCAGGGGCTATGTCATACCATAGTCAAAGTCAGCCAAACTGTGTTTACGTTACGTGGTAAAATGTTGGTTAACTGTAAAATGGGATAACAAGAATAGATAAATAACATTACATTATTTAATGAAGTAAAATATGCATGGAGCAATGTTTAAGCAGGAGTCCTCAGAGCACAGAGTGAATCGCTTATAGGAAAAGGTTAAGTACAGGGTAAGTGAGTGCAGAGGAGAATTCAGTTCAATCCAATTTTATTTGTGTAGCACTTTTAACAATGGACATTGTCACAAAGCAGCTTTACAGAAATAAATACATTCAGGATATACATTCTATATGTATGAATGTATGTATAAATGTATGAATTTATCCCAAATGAACAAGTCAGAGGCAGCGGTGGCAAGGAAAAATTCCCTGAGACAATATGAAGACGAAACTTTGAGAGGAACCAGACTCAAAAGGGAACCCATCCTCATCCGGGTGACAACAGATAACTATATATTTATAACTGTGTACTACATGGTCAAAAAGTGCAATTGTGTAACCAGTGAATTCATTACAGTTTTCACATGAAGTCTCTTTTGAGTGCAAAACTGTTTGTGGCATTTGTAGTCTTAAGCCATCATAGCATAACTGTTCATATGAATTGTGGTCCAAAGCCATCTTCATGTTTTTTTAAGTGGCGCCATCCACAATAATATCAACGATCTTCAGCAGGGCCGTTTCTGGCCATTATGGCGCCATAGGCGAGATTCCTCTTGGTCAGTGGTACAGGTAGTAAAACTTGAGAAAAATAATGGTCAGTTCTCCAGCTCAACATTCTCAGCCCAGCTAGTAGCCTAATGTTTTTTTGTTTTTTACGGAAGCTGTGGTAATTTACCTGTCAATGTATGACATGATCAGAAAAAAGTTGGATTTATCATAAAACTTGCCTCGGGTGTTATCACTGTTTGCAGGACTACCAGACCGATAAAATATCAAACTTTATGGCTATCTAATACGAGACTAGGCTAGTTTGGTGTCGCTAGCCAAACTACGCTAACTAAGCTATCATTGTATGGATTTAGCTGCTACAGTGCCCTGCAAAGTATGTTATCTGTCCTTGTGCCCTGCTCATATAATATTCACGTAAATTGGAACTCATATAGACATTTACACACCATGTTTTCCTGCTCAGCATGAGAAAATATTAGTGTTTCAGTTTCGACTCCTTTTAACATTATAAATAAATAAATAAAAATCGGTGTATATCCATTTTCCCTCACACTGACTGGCAGAATTGAGAGCTGTCAGCCAATAAGGCACAAGTATTTCCACATATTTTCCTGTAAACCCTGTCTGATTGGTCTCACCTCTGTTCACTGAAGATAAAATTACAACACTTCAGTCTTCTTTTATTGACATTCAGTTACATAGTGACAAACTGCTCATATGTGAATTATTCACTACTGAATTATTCAGGGCTAAAGAAAAAATCTTCGGGGCTACATTCCTGAATGCCCAGGCCAGGTACTCTTTTTCTTGTGGGTGGGTGAGTCGGTTGGGGGCAGGGGTGTTGGGGCGCCCCCAAGCTGGTGGCGCCCTAGACGACCGTCTAGTTTTCATATGCCTAGAAACGGCCCTGATCTTCAGGCTGTCCATGTGGGGCCAACCTCAGCGGCGAGTGATTTACAATTTATGAGAACTCCAACCAGAAATAGGGCATCAGAATGGATCAGGCATTTCCGGAGAGCAGAAGGAGTCAGGATCACTAGTATCTCGGGAGTAGCATGTGTAGTGAGAGAGGGAGAGATTATTAGGTATCCTTAATGTCCTGTAATGGGTAAGAACAATGTACTTTGCGTGCAGAGTGTAAACAGGGACTCCGGCAAGACTAGTTATGACAGCATAACTAAAATTGAGAGCCAGAAGGGAACATGGACATGAGGGCACCCTGGGACATAAAGCAGCCAACCAATTCACCATCAACAAACCTGAGTGAACAGGTGAGAGTGGGGGAGCGCAAGATCCAGACATCCCAGTTCACCACAAGTCTTTATGCCTGTGAGCCCTCCAGATCTGCTGCTTTCCTAAGAAAAAACTATTCACAAAAGGCTTGACTAAAAAATAAGTTTTGAGTCTGGACTTAAACACTGAGACTGAGTCTGACTCCCGGAAACTAATTGGAAGGTTGTTCCATAACTGTGGGGCTTTGTAAGAAATCTCTACCCCTTGCTGTAGCCTCCACTATTCGAGCTGCCAACAAATAGCCTGTACCTTTGCAGTGGCGGATCATAAAAGACCAAAAGTTCACTCATGTATTGTGGTGCAAGACCATTCGGTGCGTTATAGGTCACTAGTAGTATTTTATAATCAATGCCAAATTTGATTGGGAGCCAGTGCAGTGTGAATAAGATCGGGGTGATATGATCATATCTTCTGGTTCCAGTAAGGACTCTTGCAGCTGCATTCTGGACTAACTGGAGCTTGTTTATGCACCTACTGCAACAGCCAGACAGTATGGCATTACAATAATCCAACCTAGGGGTAACAAAAGCATTAAATTTTTATGCATTGTGTAGTGACATTATATTTATTACCTTTAGTCATATTTCTAAGATGAAAGAAGGCTATCCTAGTAATATTATCTACATGAACTTCAAATGAAAGACTGGAGTAAATAATCACACCAAGGTCTTTTACTGCTGCACATGATGCAACAGAAAGCTCACCCAGAGTTACTTTGTAATCAGAAAACTTACTTCTAGCTGCATGTGGTCCTAGTACAAGTACTTTTGTCTTGTCAGAATTAACAGGAAGTTAATAAGCATCCAGTGTCTAATGTCATTTACACATTTCTCAACTTTATTAAGCTGGTGGCTGTCATCTGGCTTTGTTGAAACATACAACTGTGTGTCATCAGCATAACAGTAGAAGCTAATACCATATTTATGAATAATTTTGCCCAGAGGTAGCATATATAAAGAAAAGAGAAGTGGACCTAAAACAGAACCTTGCAGAACACCAAACTTTACCTTAGTATGCACACTTATCAATATATTGTATTGATAGTGCACTGGTTTGATTTGTTGTCATTACAAAATAAATACATTTTAATATTTGTGTTAATATCGTTTCGTGAAGCCTGTATCGGGATATGTCTCGTTTTGTGGTTTTAGTGTACCATCTCATGCCTAATTGCCAACCTCTACATCTTTGTGTCCAGAGACTAATGGATACTGAATGCAAAGCTTTCTGGGTCCTTCTGGCAGGTGGAGTATTAGAGACATCCAGCAGAGGATGGAAGGAGAGTCTGTCAGCCAGCTACAGCAGCTCAACCAGTGGCAACTGGAGCTGGGATGCTAGCGACCAGTCAGTGCCCTCCACACCATCCCCACCCCTTTCCAATGATGTCAATAAGAGCTTCCTGGCCTATTCACAGGGAGAGGACAACATAGAGGAAGCAGAGAGCACCCACTTCCTGTTTGAGGACCCTATTCGCCGGAAACGGAAGGTAGGAATGCGAAGTAGTCCTAATTGAGTGGTGGAAACAAAACAAGGTGCATTTTTCCACATCTTATTTTTCCACTTCGAAGGTGGCAACCTGTAACCTATTTCATGGCTAAAGATATGTTGCCACTAAGTACAGTGGAGAAATAAGGGTTCTTCCATGTAGATTTATATAAGATTTCGTATACTGTGTGGATGTACATCATGTTCTGTTAATAAATATTTAAATATTTTAAACAGTAATGAATTTTTTTTTAATTAGTCTGCATTATTTAGAATGATATTCTTTAAAAACTGTGACAGTGTTATTATTAAATTCTATATTGTGATAATTATCAAGATCAATCAATTAAAATAGCATGATAAGATTTTTGATCACCCAGCTCTACAGCAACATCAAACAAACATGGGAGACAATCTAAACAGGATCTATATAGAGTGTGAACACCAATCAGCCATAACATTAAAACCAGTGACAGGTGAATAACATTGATTATCTTGTTACAGAGGCAACTGTCAAGGGATGGGATGTATTAGGCAGCAAGTGAACAGTCCGTTTTTGAAGTTGATGTGTTGGAAGCAGGGAAAATGGGCAAGAGTAATGATCTGAGACTTTGACATGAGCCAAATTGTGAAGCTTAGAGGCACCTGGGGAGCGAAGGCTAGCCCATCTGGTCCAATCCCACAGAAGTGCTACTGTCTTACAGATTACTGAAAATGTTAATCCTGGCTATAATAGAAAGGTATCAGTATGCTGCATATGGGGCTGCATAGCTGCCCATGCTGACCCCTGTCCACGACTGAAAGCACCTACAATGGGCATGTAAGCATTTTGGACTAAGTACACCCCTTCATGTCAACGATATTCACTAATGGCAGTGGCCATGTGCCCTGCCACACTGCAAAATTTGTTCAGGAACGGTTTGAGGAACATGACAAAGAGTCCAATGTGTTGACTTAGCCTCCAAATTCCCCAGATCTCAGTCTAATTGAGCATCTGTGGGATGCGCTGAACAAACAAGTATGATCCATGGAGGCCCGATTTCGCAACTTAGAGGACTTAAAGGATCTGCTGCTAACGTCTTGGTGCCAGATACCAAAGTGCACCTTCAGGCATCTTGTAGAGTCCATGCCTCGAAGGGTCACAGCTGTTTCGGCGGCACAATGGGGACCTATACAATATTAAGCAGGTGTTTTTAATGTTATGGCTGATTGATGTAAATAGACTGTACAATACACAATATACAGAAAACTATGCAAGCATAGTGATGGCCAGTATGTGCAAATAGATTGGAGTGCAAGAGTCCATAGTGAGTAATGATAATGGTGTGTAGATAGGTTTGTACCAAGAGACGTAAGACATATGAGACATTAGAGACATAGGGGCAACAGCAGACCGTCCAAAAAGTGGTCTATAGATGCAGGTGTGTACAGCTATATTTGTGTAGATTGTCCAGGCAGTAGAGATATTTTTCTTCTGAAAACTGTGCTTGATTATCTAGTTAAACTACATGTATTTATACGATGTATAGATGTTCAAGGTGTGTACAATGTGGAAGCAGGTTATGCTCACAGAGCCCCATGATTGGTTACTGTCATTCTTATTGAGAGGGGAGAGTGTAATGACCTCCCTCCCACCTAGATAACAGCACAATTTAGCTCTCCTTGCATTCGAACTCTTCTGATTATAGCATGAACACTTTTCTGTCACACCATACAGGAGCCCACTGTGTTGGGTAGGAGAACCCAGCTAAAGGTGTTGGATGAGTGGAGACTGCTGCTGAATATGTTTGTGATGTTTTGGGCTTCCCTTACTTGCTAGCAACAAACCAAATTTTTGTGGCCACCAGACAGGAGTGTGTTTAAGTCCTCTCTGCTAGCAAGTCATTTATCTGAAATGTGTTGTGGAAAATCATATTTTACTATAAATGAGTACTATGCACTGTTTCCTGTGCATATACAAGGGGCTCTGTAAAATGGGAGTGATTGGACTCCCCAGTTCTGTCACAAAACCTTAAGGCCCTGAAGTTCTGTTTAATGAATATTTAGCTTAATAATGTACTGAAGTGTTTAGAAAGGGTTAATTCATCAACCTAGCGAAACCAGTTTCTGCCTCTATTTTTTTTCTTTCTTTCTGCTTTTGAAAGATAACATAGATACACACCCACACACTTTCCCTAGTACTGGCAGTGCAGGCCAGGACTTGTTTCTGTGCTCTGTGAGAAAGCAGGGAAATTGACTCATTCTGTCTTTCCTCTTTCTGGTCAGCTGGAAAAATAGTATGTTGATGTTGATAAACAAGATGAGGAGATGTAGAAGACGTTTCACATGTACCTCAAACAGATGTGTGCAATGAGGTTTTTGTATTTATTAGTTTTAGTCACATATTCTTAAGGTTTGTTGTGTTGATCCAAGAGTAGCTAAGAAGCAGGAGCTGAACATGCTGTCTCTCTGTGTGTGTGTGTGTGTGTGTGTGTGTGTGTGAACTGTTGTCTGAAAGGAAATGTGTTGCAAACAGGGATAATCAAACCCCCACAATGATTAACAATGACTATCTAAACTAGATTCTCTCTCTCTTTCTCTCTCCTTTAGGCTCTTTCAGGGTATTTAATGCTTTAATAACAAAAAAATTTTGGCAAATTCTTGATTTTAATAGGACAAGTCTAGAAAGTAGTTCTGATATTCTGTTCATTCATTACACAATTCATTGATTTGTTCAATTTGTTTGAATGTTTGAATTTCTAGATTGGTCACGTTTAAGGTTAATGCTAAATGCCATTTAATATAAATGAATATATATATTCATTTTGTTAAATGTTAAAAAAAAAACAATCAAAGTATTTAATACAAAAACTTTGGCAAAGTAATGGTTAGTAAAAAGTATTAAATGGGTCTACAATATGATTAGTTTTGATGAATGAGGATTGGTTGTTTTTATCACTCTTAGAAGCTACAAATCTATAGTATTCAATTTTGATTATCCATAGAAACAGGAAATTGCATCTTGGCCATCTGAGATCATTCACACCTACAGGAGGGGAGTCACACATGCATAAAGCTCCATATGAAGGAAAAACAAAAACAGATCAGGAGTTGAATATTAGGATAAATTAGACAGGTTTAGCAAGTGAGAGGAAGTATGTCAGGGGACACACATAAATCTTAACAGATGATTCCGTCTTATGCACTAAACTTTTCTGTTTCTCTTGGTTGCGGTCCAGAACTCCATGAAGGTGATGTTCAAATGTTTGTGGAAAAACTGTGAAAAGGTCCTTAGTACTTCCTCAGGGATCCAGCGGCACATCCGAACCATACACCTGGGGTATGTATCCATTAGTGAAGTGATAACACAGAAATGGAAGAATGGAGTGGGAAAAGGGGATGGGTCCCTTGGCTACTTCTCCAACACAAACCAGTTTAAATCGAGTCTGTGGTTGCATATGTGGTTGGACTACATGCTAATAAATATTCATTGCACATTATGAATTTATCCTTTTAAATCTATAAAAACAGACTTTTCTTTCAATTTGTACAGTATACTCATATATTTTATACACCAATTAGCCAAAACATTATGACCAGTCACAAATGAAGCAAATTAATGTTGATTTATCTCCTAACAATGGTGCACATCAAGGTCTGGGATATATTAGACTGTAAGCGAAATCTATTCACGTGATGACATGTCAGATGTGGTAGAAATGGGCAGCCGTCAAGACCTAAGCAACTTTGCTTGGGTCGGAGCATTTCTGAAACGGCAAGGCTTATGGGATGCTCTTGGTCAGCAGTGGTGAGTACCTATCGAAAGTGGTCCAAAGAGGACAAACCATAGGTGTTGAGTGACCAAGGCTCATTGATTCACAAGGGGAATAAGGGCTGTCCCATGTGGTGAGAACCAACAGAAGGTCTACTGTGGCACAAGTCACAGATAATTTTAATTATGGTTAAGGATGTGTCACAACACACCTTGTGTATATATGCAGACCGGTCAGAGTGCTCATGCTAGTCCCTGTACACCACTGAAAACTACAGGTGGGCATGTGAGCATCAGAACTGGTCCTTGGAGCAATGGAAGAAGGTTGCCTGGTCCGATGAGTCACGCTTTCTTTTATATCACATGGATGGCCAGGCACATGTGTGCTGTTTACCTGGGGAAGTGATCGCACCAGGATGCACTGTGGGAAGAAGACAATATTTATTTAAAAGAAGGCAATGTTCTACTGGGAAACCCTGAGTTCAGGCATTCATGCGAATGTCAGTTTAACACATGCTACCTACCTAAACATCATTGCAGACCAGGTACGCCTCTTCAGTGGTATTCTCCAATGAATTCCAACAGTGGAATCTTTCAAAGGGATAATGCACCTGCCAAACTTCACACATTGTTCAGGAATAATTTGAGGAACAGGATGAGTTCAAGGTGTTGCTCTGGCCTCCAAATCCGATTGATCATCTGTGGGATGTGCTGGAACAAGAAGTTGGTCTGTGGCAGCTCCACCTCCAACTTCTTGGTGTTCAGAGTTCTTATAGAGTCCATGCCTTGCTGATGGCAGCACACAGAGGACCACCTACATATTAGGCAGGTGGTCATAGTGTTTTGGATCATCAGAGGTATGCTCCAATATATTTTTATGCAAAATAATAAACCTCATAATAAGATTAGTCCTTAGAAACACTGAGTGTTCATGATTAAATATCTAACACAAACAAAATGACAAACACAATATAAAACACAGAGTTGTAAATTAATGCAACAGTCAATAATACATAATCCCATAAATCTGTAAAAGTATATATTTAAATAAAAGTGTTCGATCACTGCTAAAAGTTTGAGAACTGCTGAGATGGTTAACTTTAGCTAATTCAAAAATTAAGATCATGATTGAACTGCAAATAATTGTGCATATTTAGTATTATATTTAATATTTAGGTTCATTTAATTAGCGGAAGTAGATTCAGAAGAGTCTAGTTTGTCACTTTATGATACAGCTTAAGTGTGCTATCTGCTTATACAACTCCATTAAGGGAAGCAGAGGCTAGATAAGCTTAAGAAAACATTCTTTGTGGACTAGGCAGCATGTTTTTATAGCCTCCTGTTGCTACCCAACTTTTCCTCTGTAGGTATCATGTGCATATTTTACAGTGTGGTCTCCACTGCCCCCTCCTGACTAGTGAGGCTAAATAGTAGTCCTGATTTTGGAGAGATCCTGCATCATCAGGAAAGCAAATTGTCACATGATCTCGCTACTAAACTTTTTTTTTTTCTTTCTTCAGCTTGACATACTATGTAGCATAAAATACTGTTTTAATTACAGGGGAAATCTACCTTATGTTAGCTATATTAGAAACTAGAAATCATCACCTCGAACAATATTAGAGGTGATGATTTCTAGGACAACCAAGCTATCCACATGGTAAGTAAGATCCAGCTTTGTTTGTTTCAGTTTTATGACATAGTAACAATGAGAAGCAACATAACTAACCAGCTACCTAAATGTAGCATAGTGCTAATGCTGTTTGTGGTGCCGTGTAAGTGGTAATTTGCAAGTTGACCTTGTTGATCTCGGCATGTTCGATGTGCAAAGTGGTGGGGGCAAGGACACCTACACGTGAGTGTGTCTTTTGTTTGATCTGTCAAGAGCGCTCCAAAAAAAGTTGCTTTAAAATGCTCTGACAGAACAAACAAAAAAAACGCTTTCATGGAGACGGCCATTAACCACCCCCCCACCCCCCCATGTACATCGAATATGTCAAGGTGGGAAATTACATTATTACAACTTGCAAGTTACCACTTACAAGGCACCACGAGCGCAGCATTGGCACTATGCTACATTTAGGTAGCTGGCTAGTTATGTTGCTTCTCACTGTTACTATGTCATAAAACTGAAAAAAAGAAAGCTGGATCTTTCAGCTTACCACAAGGTTGGCCTAGAAACCGTCAGACTCTACTAACACCAGTTTATTTTTAGAATAATATCAGAAGGTTTGTCCTTTATTCACTACAAATATTATGAAAATTAAATCTGGAACAACACATTTTAACAATAATAGCAGTATTAGCAGTAAGTCAAACTTGATACTTTTTCACCTGAATTAAGAAAAAGATTTACTGTTTTACTATTACTAAAATAACATAATATAGCTAGTCAGGTTTGTAGGAAATCTATCTAATATTCACTACTTTATTTTAATTAAAACCAGCAACCAGAAATTAGTGTAACCTTTTGTGTTTGTGGATGTTTCATATTGGTTTCTTGTATCTGTAACTTTACAGATAAGATGTATGAACCTGAATTTGACTGGTGTGTGTTGATTTTAGATTTTGTTGATTAGGTTTTGGACTTTGAAAGCAAATTTGAAATCAGTTTTTGTGCATTATGTTTGTGTGTGTGTGTAGGCGGAATGGAGATTCTGACTACAGTGATGGTGAGGAGGACTTCTACTACTCAGAGATTGCGGTGAACATGGACACACTGTCCGAAGGGCTGTCAAACCTCACACCAACCTCGCCCACCACCACTGGCCCGCCCCCCGTCTTTCCGCTTGCTAATGATATGTTGCAATCCAGGTCTGCCACTGTGATCCACAGTCCACTCAGCCAGTCAGCTCCCTCCACACTGTGCCATATCCGCACTGACCATGCTTACCAGGTAGCTCTCTTCGCCTTTACGCTTACATAAATTTTGTCGTAGCTCCAGCAATAAGACTATGAACATAATACATGTTGGTCTGTATCAGTCCATACACCTTGTATAATATGTTTAGCAGTACAACACCAAAAACGACACTTGCTTCTATAGTGGGCCTTCTTAATATATAGCTCAGGTTTTGTGGCATGTTGTTTTCTAGGCCACTGCTCCTGTCAGCATTCCTACTGTGTCCTCTGAGCCATTGCACAGCCACAGCACCATCAGTGTCTCCTGGCAGTCACCTTCCATTATCTTTAAAAGCCAACTAGTAAGAAAGCATGTGGTTTTTTTCCCTTTCTTTCAAAAGACTTTTGTAAAACTGTAACAAATTTCCAAAACATCATCAGATTAAAAAAAAAAATTAAAAATTAAAAATTAAATCTTGTTTTTTCCCCCATTATGGGAAGTTGACAATTGGCAGAAAAATAACAAGTGATATATAGGCCAAGAAAAATATCACAAAATCCCAACTCTTGAAGGTATCAAAGCAATTCCAATACCATGTGATAAAAGCTGAGTTTCATGCTCCATCTCGGCAAGCTAAATTTTTAGTGTATATGTTGATTAAGAAACATTTTAAAAAAAATATTATTCTAGAAAAATTCCTTTCAGAATATGTTGTGTTAAACAGAGAGACATTATTTACATGTGATTCAATAGTCTCTTTACCTTTAGTGCAAAGGTATTTCAATATTTAAAAAAAAAATTGGTAGCCTGGTAGCATTTTCATGTTCAGTTCATTTCACATGCCAAATCTGTAATGATAAATATTGCGTTGTCTTTTTTAACATCACTCCATGTCATCAAAGTATGTGGGGGGGCTTTTCATTTCTTGCAGATCTTCCTGTTTCCTGTCACACATGCTTTTGTTAATATGCAAACTCTGGGTAGAAAGTTTTCTGGCAAAGAGTATTACTCCAAATAGGGATCGCCACCACTAAAACACAGTCTTGCCCAATTTCCAAGGAGAAATAAATATAAAAGATAATGTTATTTTAATCTTTTGACATTATCATTGAATGGTAATGACTTTCATATTAAATGTGATAATGCAGAACTTAAAAGGAACCCCGTCTATGAAGACTTGTAGGCCTTAACATGTAATAATTGCCCTCTCCTACTAAAATACGTTGTTAGAAACACATTAAATATGTTCATTTCTTTAAAAGTCCTTAATATTTAATACATATTTTAACCTCTGGAGGCCGCCATTACATGACATGCGCAATGCACTCTGAGTCGATGGTTGCACTTGAGCAATCAAAAAAATTAGCTACTGGCCCCCGCAGCAGGAAATAAATGCCAAACTGTGCTGCTTTTGGCTGTAATTTTCTAGTTCTTGTGTGCTGTGGTACAGGGGATATCTGTAAATATAATCAAACCCGTAAGAATCGTTAGTGCGTTTTTTCTGTATATTCTCATACCGTAAAGCTCCTGTAAAATTAGCCTAAAACACCTAGCCAAGACATACTCAAAGTAAAATTAAAGCTGGTCTTGAACCATTTGGAATGCATGCATGGTTTTGGTCTCTTTTGAAAGTTGGACTAAATATTTTTACATAATTGGATTGTTTGGACCTTTGCCAGTGTAACAAGACTGTTTTCATCAGGATGTTGTAGATCAGTGGATTACTATGAGGCGTCATATGAGGTGAGTTGCCTCTGTTTCATAAGTGTTTGTTTGTATATCGGTGGTCTGACAGAGACATTGATTGTAGTTGCTGTTGTGATTGTATCTTGAAACGGTTTATATCAATCGATTCACAAGAATCTTAGCTTTACAAAGATATGAGTACCTTCGTATACACAAGATGTGTATATAGCATAGATTTGCTTATAACATGGCGACAGCGCGCTGGCGGGCCTCAGGAATTTTAATAGGATAAAGTATACGACGGCGAGATGGCCGATAATTGCTAAAATTATTTATATTATAATACGTTTCATCATAAAACGATAGTTTAATCCATATGCTTACCTTTAACAACAAACGCTCTCGGTTGGCATCGACGTGCAGTTGCTACACAGACACCCTCGATTTTGCCCCACTCTCAGCTCCTCACCTCTCTGATCATCTTCATTTTTATGTACAATTTGAGTAATGTCTTCTATATTAGCCTCCTTGCTTATGTTACGCTTGGGTTCAAATTGAAATGGCTGAAGACATGTATCGCTGTAGGGTCGCTGGAGAATCAAGACCATTGCAACCATTTGACATCGCTACTCAGAATGCATTGCGGCGTAAACGGCAATGGCGGCCTACATGTACAAGGATTTTTTTTTTAACTGACATCTGGAAGGTTTTTGTATAGCAGATTTATATAGCAGATGTCAGCATCAATCTAATAAGCCATACAAGTCTTCACAGTCGGGGTTCCCTTTAACAGACTTGTGGGATGTTTGTTTTCTGAAAAAAATGTGAATCAAAGCTGCAGAACCTGAACTGTTACTGTATCAGATCATACTTGTTATATATGAAAAAATCAGAATTAGGGGTTAAAATAATGTTTTATTGTAAAATACTTCACAGAATTCTATAAAATACGAGAAAAACTGTGAACACTGAATAATGTCTTTTTTGTACTTATTAGTGGATTTGCTTTACAGTTGGGTCACATTTAAACTTTGCTTCTTGCAGGGTGCAGTAAATCATGTCGGCATTTTGAGCACTGGGGAGAAGAGACAGCCTGTCACACAAGCTGTTGGCAAGACACAAACCGCCACCATATCTACACCCAAACCCAACACCGGAACCAGGTACAATGAGGCTGTGTGTGTGTGTGTGTGTGTGTGTGTGTGTGTGTGTGTGTGTGTGTGTGTGTGTGTGTGTGCTCTCAATGATCAGCCATAACATTAAAACCACTGACAGGTGACGAATGACATTGATTATCTCGTTACAATGGCACCTGTCAAGGGGTGGGGTATATTAGGCCACAAGTGAAATGTCAGTTCTCAAAGTTAATGTGTTGGAAGCAGGAAAAATGGGTAAGTGTAAGGATCTGAGTGACTTTGACAAGGGCCAAATTGTGATGGCTAGATGTCTGGGTCAGAGCATCTCCAAAATGGCAGGTCTTTTAGGGTGTTCCCAGTATGAGTGCTAATACCTGGTTAATGGTCCAAGGTAGGCCAACCATTGAACCGGCAATTGATGCACGTGGTGAGCGAAGGCTAGCCCATCTGGTATGATCTGACAGAAGAGCTACTATAGCACAAATTGCTGAAAACGTTAATACTGGCTATGATGGAAAAGTGTCAGAACACACAGTGCATCGCAGCTTGCAGCGTATGGGGCTGCGTCGCCGCAGACCAGTCAGAGTGCCCATGCTGACCCATGTCCACCGCCAAAGCACCTACAGTGGGTATGTGAGCATCAGAACTAGACCATGGAGCAATGGAAGAAGGTGGCTTGGTCCGATGAATCGCGTTTTCTTTTCCATCATATGGACAGCCAGGTGCGTGTGCATTGCTTACCTGGGGAAGAGATGGCTCCAGGATGCACTATGGGAAGAAGTCAAGGCAGCGAAGGCAGTGTGATGCTTTGTGCAATGTTCTGCTGGGAAATCTTGGGCCCTGGCATTCATGTGGATGTTACTTTGACATGTTCCACCTAATTAAACATTCTTGCAGACCAAGTGCAACCCTTCAATGCAGTGGTATTCCCTAATGGCAGTGGCCTCTTTCAGTAGGATATTGCACCCTGGCACACTACAAAATCTGTTTAGGAATGGTTTAAGCAACATGACAAAGAGTTCAAGGTGCTGACTTGACCTCGAAATTGCAAGCACAATTAACCTCTCAAGAATCGGAAGTGGGCTAATTTCCCATACATTGGAGTAGGCATGGCCGGTTACCGGTTTCAAGGTATGCCGCGATTTGAAAAAGTCACGGTTTCAAAACCACAAAAGTTTTCCATTATACAGTTCCTGTGGTTTGAGCTGTTTAAAAAATAAATAAATAAATAAAATTTATGTCTCTTGTCTCAAAGACGGAATGTGCAGTAATCCCTCAGGTTGTGTACAGCACAGAGAGTAACACGACCCCTTCCCCTTCAGTTGGTGCGAGCTGTCCAAGGGCGTAACCATGCTATGGACATTGGGAGGGTCCACTAAGTTGTCCTTAGCCCAAATGTAGTGTAATGGAACGAAATGCTGTGCAACTTTCCTCACTTTCACTCACATTTATAACGGTCTGTCACAACGTGAGGGTTCACAACGAACTCGGCAGGAGGATATGCAAGTGAATGTAACGTTAATGGTCAAAAACTGGAACTGACGTTAGCCTAGCGTTAGCCTAGCCTACTTCCTGGGTGTGCAAATATCAAAAGTTAATTGACGTTCTTAAGAACAAATCAAGCCATGGTATGATGCCTTCTATATTAAGCTAAGGTTACCTACTATTTAGGTATCTAGTTACTTACTGTC
>JANDJT010000050.1:10433002-10451420 GCA_024331685.1 Stegophilus panzeri
AGACATAAATAAATAGAACAGATGAAGAAAAGACAGATCCGTGGGCAGGGTTCATTAAAGGGGGACATATAGAAAATATTTTGTACTGTATATTGGGGGGGACATATTGGTATTTCCTCAACATTGTGGGGGACACAACCCCCCCAAAGAATGCATGGTTACACCCATGGAGCTGTCAGTCACCTGTGTGTAGGATGGCAGAAAGAGGTGAACCCCTGGAACTTTTTCGCCCGTCGAAAAAGACGAAGTCTGCTGTATGGGTATTTTTCGGGTACCAAAAACATTCAGACGGCCATGGTTTGGAGGAGGAAGGACATCCAACTTGTTTAAGAAGACAGACGTGTTTAAGAAGAGTGGCTGCTAGAGGAGGCAATACGTCAAATATGATATCCCATCTACAGGAGCACCATCCGTCACTCTTCGCTAAATTCAAGGTAACACTGTCTTGAAATGAACATTTGCAACAAGCTAAGAGAGTTAGCTTGTTTAGCACTGGTGAAATCAATACTATTGGCTTGCTTCCGAGGCAGATAACATGGCTAATTAACTAGCTAACATAAGCTATCCCCCCCCCAAGTTTCTGCACAGAGCAGGGAAGAGCGGAGTTCTACATTTGTGCAATTTAGTACAATAATTAAATTTAGCTGGTATCACGTCTATACTTTTGTTTAAGTCTTCCACCATTATGTACATCTGTTAAAAATCACAACATTTAAACAAAAAACTGCTGGCTCTCTGGTGTCTTTGCCACTGTTTGTGTGTTGTACGGAAAAAGACCGTGTGTGTGCGTGTGAGACACACTCCTGCTCTCTCTCTCTCTCTGTGTTGATGTGCATCAACACTGAAATTACAATAATCGATTTTATAGCATTATTATTTATATTATTTTATAATTATTATACATATAAACATATACATGTTTTCTACTGTTCGAAATATTCTATATGTTGCTTAAAAATAAAATATATTGTGTTCAGTGGAAAAAAAAGTTGTTTTTTACCCAGACATAAAAATAACACATGTTAGAGCTGTAGTCGCGATACCGTGAAACTGTGATATTTTTGGTTAAGGTTATCATACAGTCAAAATCTCATGCCTACACTGGAGTGAGACCACAGATGTCTCTCGAGCTGTCATGATCTTTTTCCCAATAAAACATCTTTGGTGCGGCGCCTCGCGTCTTTTGCCTAATCAGAATCAAGATAATGGCATCGTCTTCTTTTCCATGGACAACTTTGTGCTGTACTACAATTCTGAGGTAAGTTTGCTGACTAACTTAACCTTAGGTAACTAGTTGCTACAGTAATGTTAACTTGCCAAACCAAGTTACTTTGTCGGTTAGTAAGTATGTCAAGTGTGTCGGGGCAGTAGACAGAAGGCTATGCAGCAACATAAATTTGGCAAGAACAAGAGACAAGCCTCAGCGACAAAAGAAGTTGCACAGAGTCCGATAGAGGAAGATGGAGTTTGATTGTCAGCCATCTACAAGTGCTGCAGAGGAAAGGCTTGAAGCCGAAGAGGAAGAAAATGTTGCAAGAAAGAGGCACATTGCTAAGCAGTGAAAACGGGCACTTGAAAGACTTGCGCAGGCCAAAAGAATGAAGAAATAAACTTTTTGACAAACAAGTTGTGGCTGGTATGCCAGAAAATTCAAATGAAGTGGTGTCAATAAATGTTTTTTTCTACTTGAACAAATTTTGTCTTTTCCCCCTTATTTTCTTGTCAGAGTGCACCAGAATGCTTTATTTACACAAAATCACCAAAATTTTCTTTTGGGGGACGATGCCCCCAGACCCCCCTACAGGGATTTCATTCGTAAACATGTCACCTTTTTCATGTCTTGTGAGTTTGCAGGTCTGTTTTAATGATGTCACTAATTCTTATTCTAATTCCTATTACCCAGAAAACCCCGGGGAGAAGCAAAGAAGTGTCGCAAAGTGTATGGAATGGACAAGAAAGATCTGTGGTGCACGGCATGCCGCTGGAAGAAAGCCTGTCAGCGCTTCACTGACTGATTTTACCCTTTCTCTTACAAACATAACAGGCTCTTCTAACATCAGTGTCTGAATCACTGACTCATTGTTGACCCCCTCTTGTGCACCATAAAGGATTCCATTCCTTGAGGACTCTCAAAATTGGGTAAGGGCTTTTCTAGCAAGTGAGCTGTTTTGTGTCCTGCACACTACAGCGAACAGTGAACACATTTCACGCTTGCGAAACACTGGGGGGGGGGAGAAAAGAAAGAAAAATGTTGGAAAAAATACAATATGCATTAGCTTTTGCTGCACTACTCTGAAGCAATTTTTTTGTTGTTGTTGTTGTTCTTTTGCAGGCAAGAAAGACATTCTGATAAAATACCTAGAGAATGCAGCTTTATATATATATATATATATATATATATATATAATATAAAATATACATACACACACAAACACACACTATAATTGTAAGCAGCAAATTTCTGTGAAGGTTTTTTTTTGGACAATTTCTAATCACTATTCAATGGTAGACTTTATACAGTCCATTTTATATTGAGCTGTTTAAGCAGGGCTAAACTTATCAGTTTAATTTCTTTAACCAAAGTTGAAGAGTCTCACTCAGAATATGTCCAGAATTCTGCTCTCTCTGGAGTTTAGGCTTTATTTAATTTTCAATTTGTATTTTTACACAGATAAAACCACCTTCCTGAATCTTATTGAGGTCATGGCTATCATGATGAGGGAGCAAATGATGCTCATATGTTTCATGTAGCTTTAACCATGAAAAGAAATGTTCTATTGCTTTAGTCAAATCAGTACACCTGTTAGCATCTACTATATTCTCCCCTTACATGTCTAAATAGATATGATGCACCTTATCAGAATTCTCTCATAAGTTTGTTATAGTGAGAAAATATAAATTAGCCTTCATAAAAGATCTGGTTCATTTTCTGATCAATTTTGCACCAGCTATTTTATCCTTGTCATACAAAGTGAAACCATCTCTCAGTTATTTTTTGTTAAACTGGTATTTTTGTAGTGAACTACAGTGTTAATTTAAAGTTGAGCATGTTGACAGGTACAGCTCACTGTAGAATGTGATTTGTAGATAATAGCTGTACTTCACTGTGATGTTATGAATTGGTTATGAGCATGCCTGTTCATTCTACTCACTGACCAAACAGGACTTTCAATAGTGAGTGGCCATTATTTAGTCCAAAACTAAAAACGAGACCAGAGTCTCAGCCTAAAAGTGTATTTCTCTAGCTTTTTGCATCTAAGAATGGCCACAGATTTAAAAGGTGATGGAGCTTTTCCTGGCAAATACTGTTTGATACCTCTTTAAATGTAGACAGTGCCATATATTCCACTGTGCTAGCTCTTCTCACACCCTCTCTTTCTTTTTCTGCTGCCAGTCAGACCAACACAGCTGCAAATGATGACTGTACACTTGTGCATGCACACACACACAAACAAGCAGGGGTGCCATCTTCCCCAGCTCTAAACTATCTCTATGATTTCACTTATCAGAGCTCCTATTGATATCCTAAAATTGTCTTTGTAAACTCTCTTAATTATATTAAATATTAATGTCTCAGTTGTTTGCCTCCTTGCCTGTCAGACATCCTGCCCTACATAAGCACACAGCAACTTGAGCTTCTCTTTGTGGTGAAAAAGAGTGGTTCCCACTGGTGGTTGTAACTTTCACTAAGTGCCAATTAGAAGAACAAAGAGAGGTTTTTTTTATTAAAAGAAAAGAACTAAAGGAATTGCACTAACGTGTACTGCACACAAACATTATTTTTATGTGGCATTTTTATATGGATGAATTGAAGTTTAAAAAAAAAAAGAAAATCTTTTTGGTTATACAGTAACTGGTCTTAGTTTTGAACTATAGATTCAGGGATGGAGGCTAAACACTGGCTCCACAACAGTAAGCTTAACAATAAACTTTCTTGTTGGTACCTACAACATCATGCTAGTATTGTTATTGGATTGGCCCACATTTCCTGTTGTCCAGTTACTTGTAAGTGGAGTGTCACAGCTTATATTTTCTCTTTTCATTTTCTCTTTCCCTGACGTAGACCTTCCTATGTCTATGTCAGGGAAATGACGCTTCAATTACCACAGTGACACTTCAAATGCAGGTAGTTGTTTGAAACCTGAAAATGCAGTTGTCCACATTTTTATTTTTTTATATTCTGCCTTATTTGCCATGGCTTCTTTTATAATGGAAAGCAGAAACTGTTTTTAACTGAAGATCTAGTGAAAATGTAGTTCAACATTTTTGTTGGGTTCAAGTGGAAAAGAAACGATGAATGTAAAATCTTCAAAAGAAAAAGCCTGTAAACACCTGTCACTGTTGCTAAAGTGATGTATTCTGTTATCTCATCGACATTTACAGTTTGAGACCATATCTAATATGTTTTCAGTGAAAAGACCTAAATTACAGTGGCGTTTATTGGCAAGAGAACTAGTCTCACAGAATGCAGCTGTATCTTTCCATCACTTTTTCTACAGCCTTGCATTATGCACATCCTTTATCACTTATTCTAGCATAACAATAGTCAGATCCTGTCGGTGTTTTGCTTTTTTTTTTCTTTTCTATTGTCAGTTAAAATGCTCTCCAAATAGTGTTGTTGTTTTTTTTTTGTTTGTTTGTTTGTTTGTTTTTTTGTTTTTAAGTCAGAGTGTATATTAGTGTACTATTGCCAGATAGAAGATACTTAAATTAGTGAGTTTATTTTTATGCATATTAAGTTGGTCCTGTCCTGCACATTCCGACAGACTGCTTATTTGTGTTTTTGTCTGTCTCCTCGCTCATTCTGTCTGTCAGGCCTTACCCAGGAAATTAAGCTAAACACCCAATAAATGTGCAGTTTCACTTTGCATTTTTTAAAAACATTTTAGATATTACAGGGCAAATTGAATGTAATGAAATGTAACAGAGAAACCAGCTTTCAGTGCTAAAAAAAAAAAAAAAAAAAAAAAAGTGTAATCATTTTAATGCGTTTTACTGAGCACAGTCTTTGTGTTTTTTGCTTTTGATCTTTATTTTGGCATGACCCAGTTGGCCTTTATCAGAAACAACCGGTCTTTGATGTTTTGGTTGATATTTTCTGCATGTCTTCTGTATGGTCTCACTTTATTAGAAAGTTTTTTGTGACATGTCTGAAGTTCACTGTTGTGAGCAGAGCGTAAAAGACAAGATTGTGTGGATGGATATGTAGCTTATGTTTGACAAGCTGTATGAGGAAAATGTGATTTATATGGATGTAATTAAATCTAGATTTCAGAAAGATCAGCTTTTGTGTATTTTTATTACATTGCATTATCATTTTCATTTTTACAAGCTGTAAGCTGGCATTGTTGGGAATTAGAAAAAAATTATCATTATTTGGGTAAAGTACAATATGTTGTACCAAAATATTGTCATTAAAATATTACAAATGCATAATTTGGATTTGTCCTCAAAAATTGAGGATGCTGAAAATTTGTTTAATCAAAATTTGTTCAGAAATTAATCATTCTTTATCACTCCTTTAAATCCTGGAAATATTAAGTATAATGCTTTTGATAAAAACAGATCGTTCATAGTTCAGTCATGTTCATTTTATATTAAAATACATTTTCTTTACATATAAACCAGTGTTTTTTGGAAATTTGCAGTGGGGGATAGTCCTACTGCTCTGAGATGGCCTACAGGAATTTGCCTTTTTAAGTGATGACACTCTGGTTGTGTAGAAAAATTTGGCTATATGGGTCACTGATTTTAAATTAAAAATCAGTATTAACAGTAGTAGATAGTTGTGATAGTTGTGACTTTTGAAATCAGCAACTGGCATTTTTAGCAAATCACTATAGATCAGTTTTCTCAATCCTGGTCCTGGGGTACCACCATGCTGCACTTTTCTTTTTGCTGCTCCAAATCACTCGATTCAACTCATCAGCTGATTAATAAATATGAACTAGGTTAAACACCAAAATGTGCAGGGTGGTGGTACTCCAGGACAAGGATGAAACACTGCTCTTGATTTTAGACAGTAGTTGTAAAGAAATGTACTTATGGCAGGCAGTATTTCAGTTCAGAATTTCTTTCTGGAGTGAGCACCATCTTCAGCGGGAATGTAGAACTGTTAATGAATCTAGTGTATTTTCTCCTGCAAAGTGTTGAAAGAGTGGAATGAACAAAACAAAAGAAGCTATATAGGAATGAAACCTGGATACGTTTATCAGTGTACAGTTCTGCTCCTGATATGCTGAGACTTAAATCAGTAGGGGATTGTCGAGCGCTGCGACACCTGCAGCAACGCCTCCATTTTCATGTTCTACGTTCTTCTTCCTGAGCAGGTGGCCCACACACTCATTCATCAACACCTCCGTTCCTCTCCTGTATGACAGTTCAATAATTAGTTTAGTGGGATTTCTTGTCTGGCAGTAATGAAAGCCAGTTTTTCATGATCTATAAGGATCTAAGATCAGTTTGATTGACTCTTTGTTTATGGGGTGATTTTTCCCTTCTCTCAAACATTATTAACAATGTAGCAGCACAGCAAGCAACTTGTTCTGAGAAAATTGTCTTGCATGATTGTTTGGAGTGAAAGCAGCAGATTCCTTTTTTCTTCAGTACACCTAACATAGGCTTCAAAAACACCCAATTCACTGAGGCACATCTTCAGCCTCGGGTAAACACATCTGTGTTGAGTGTAAATAAATAAATAAATAAATAAAAATAAACAGAAGTATAATTATACAAACCAGGCTTATTTTGATCGTAACGCTTTGGATCTCTATAGTAATAGATTATTGACACTGCAAGTGTGACAGATATTCTAAATCACGTATGATGAGGTTGGGAGGCTCGCGATACGTTACAGTGGCCTGACACAACAATCGCTCACGTTTTTAGCATCTCAATCCTGTAGAGGAGGAAGAAGCGAGCGTGTGGACGGAGTCAGGACACACGCACATTGGCGTAACGCAAACTGTGGTGGCCCAACTGCAAGAGAGGAGGCGGGGCCTCTCATCATAATCAAATTTATTCACCCGTCAATATCGTGTACAAGTGCTATTGCCCCTGCCATTTGCTAATCTATCTTCTGTCAAAACTATTTTTATATATGTGTGTATATATTAATTTTACATACTTTTACACACTTTTGGTTAATTAGGCTACAATGTTTTACAACAAGTTAGTTTGATTCAATCTTGTGAATAAGTAAAATAAAGCATTATACCTTTTAAAACCATCCTTTTCTCCTAGCATTTTTCTGCGCAAACTCCTTCATAATGTCTGTGATGTCCATCAGACGTGTGCGCTTGCCTTCAGTGCTGAGAATTGCAAGTCTGGAGATTCTGTCCTGGCTCATTGTACTTCTCAAGCAGGTTTTTATTTGTTTTAGTTTAGAAAAAGACGTCTCGGCACTTGCCACCTTGATGGGGATAGCTAGAAAAAGCTTCAGAGCAGGAGCCACATCTGTGACACTTGAAAGAATAGGTGCATGCTTCAGCAGCAGCATCTCGGTCAGATCTTTAATTGACCTCGTTTCAATTGCTTTTATTTCTGCACTTTGAAACTAAAGCAGTTGTGATGGAAAAGGGGAAGAAATGTCATCGTTGTAGGTGATTGCAAGAGTTTCAGCAAATGCATGCAACACGTCATCAGTTCCATGCAGGAGTTCTCTCGGACGTAAAAAGTGTAATTGTCTGGCTATTATATCTAAACCTTTGAAAAGGTGTTTCAGCTGAGAAACAGCTGTATCAATGCAAGCGTAAAAAACACCTACCTTGAAATTTTTCTCTGGGTCTGTAAGACGCGGATCCTCATTGAGTTCATCAAAGTGCTGTTTTGAGTCGTGCCCGTTTTTGAGCAAAATGACAGCTGATACCCCAGGATGCAGCAAGACCTTGCGCGTTGCTTTTGATGTCCTCAAACTGATCCCTTAGCAGTGATAAGGTGTTGCAAGTATTTTCCAGTAAGTTTGCTGCTTGAAGTTCTTTCTGTTGCAATATATGCAATACTACATTGACAGACTCCAGAATTTTCTCCTGAATCACAGCCAGCATTGCGAACTCGAATGTTTGCAGTAATTTCACAAGCCCAATTGCCTCTGTACGTTCTTCTGCACTTTTTTGAAATGTAAAGCAATTTCGGTCAGTGCCCATAATATGTCAGCATAATGAAACTTATGAAAGCTGATTTTCCAACATTTTCCACTTTTTTATGCTTCGGCCGAAGAAAACATAAAGTCTCTGAACCACGTCATAGAACTCTTTGATGACTGTTATATGTTGACAAGCATCATTCAACACCAAATTCAAATTATGCACTGCACAGTGTATATTTCTACAGCAATGGGCTCCAGGTTTTGGATACATTTCTGCACCTCAGAATAAATCCCACTCATGGCACTCGCCCCATCATACCCTTGATCTCTGCAGTTTTTAAGTGGTAGTCCCTTACTTTGTATCAACTCATACAAAGTACTTTGTATCAAAAAGTCAACTGAAGCAGTGCATCCCCAGCAAGCCCCATAAATGGGGGTACAAGGTATACATGCTTTGTGACTCAAAAGGCATTGCATACAACTTTGAGTTCCACATAGGCAGGATACTACCAGTCAGTGGAATGCCTGACCTGGGAGCCAGTAGCAACATAGTTCTACAACTGGCATCTATCATACCCCCACATCAGAATTTCAAGCTGTACCATGACAATTGGTTCACAAGCATAGGCCTTGAAGTTCAAAAGAGAGGGATCTACTGCCTTGGCACAGTGAGAACCAACAGGTTGAAAGGGTACATGTTGAAAACTGACAAGGAAATGAAAAGGGCTGGATGAGGCACTTTTGATGAGAAGGTAGCCATGTGTGAGGATGTGCAAATAATCGCAAGACAACTGCACTGTCACCCTTCTGAGCACATTCACTGGGGCTTACCCAGCTTCCACTGTGAAACGCTGGGACAGGAGGACAAATCAGATCATCAATGTGAAATGTCCATCCTCTGTGATGATGTATAATAAAAAATAAAAATAAAAATGGGAGGTGTTGATCTGATGGTCTCCTTGCTTGCATTGTACTGAACAAAGATTCGGTCACGGAAACAGTACATTCATATTTTCTTTCATATCCTGGATGTGACGATGATCTCTGTCCTAAACAAAGTGAGGAACTCAGCCTAAGAGAGTTCAAAACAGCAGTTGCAGATGTCCTCTGTAGACAAGGCACAGGCAAAGCGAAACGTGGCCGACCCAGCTCTGGAGACTCAGGTCAGGAAAGATGGCATTGCCCATTGGCTTCAGTACGCTGACAAGCAGAAATGATGCGGCAAAAATGGTGACTGCACAGGTCAAACTCAAGTTATGTGTGGAAAGTGTGGGGTACACCTGTGTTTCACAGCCAAAAAGAATTGTCTTGTTGATTTTCACGTGAGTGAAAATGAAATTGATTACTGTAGCACAACATAAAACAGAACTAGAATAGAGTATTGTTTTTAAAACTCTAAAATATTGTTATACTACTGTTTTTGATTCATTAAGAGATTTTTTACATTACTTTCCAGAGCGTGAAATTGCATTTGAATTTGTCTCAAGTTTCAGACAATATTACATGAGTTCCAAAACAATTATATTAGCATAAGATGAAATGAATTGTGAATAAAGGGTTTTTTTGTTTGTTTTTTTAATGTTTCTGAAACACCAAGAGACTGGCTAACTTCTTTCTAGACAGTGAAAATGCATTTGAATGTGTGTGACATTTCAGACAACTTAACAAAAATTATTTACCCAAATGGGACAAAGTCAGTTATAAATGACAATATGCTAAAAAAAAAAAAAAAAAGTTCAAATGTAGAAAACAAGTTTTGGAAATTGATTTTAGTCTTAATACACTAAATATATAAGGTCATTAATTTTTTTAGCTGTGATTTCATGATTAGTTCCATAGAAGATTTTAAAGAACAGGGATCTATCAGCGTCTGTTCTTCACAGCTCATGTTTGTGGAAGTTTATCATGACACGAACAAAGGAGATTTCTGAAAAAGAGTTGATGCTCATCAGGCTGGAAAAGGTTACAAAACCATCTCTAAAGAGTTTGGACTCCACCAATTCATAGTCAGACAGACTGTGTACAAAAGGAGGAAATACAAGACCATTGTTACACTCCCCAGGAGGTCGACCAACTAAGATCACTCCAAGAGTAAGACGTGTAAGAGTGTGCGAGGTCACAAGGAACCCAGGGTAACTTATAAACAATTAAAGGCCTCTCTCACATTGGCTAATGTTACTGTTTGAATCCACCATTGATGTTTGATGGTGATGTTGATTTACTGCCGCAGTGGATACCTCAAAATAATACACCATTTATTTTTGACAGCTTAAACTTAACATCTACTTTCATAATGTTTCCAAATGGTCTCTGTTTTACTAATCATAAGAGTGTTTTGCAGCTTATGCATTGTAAAAATGGGTCATATAAACTATATGGCCAAAAGTATATGAACACCTGCCAATCACACCCACATGTGCTCCTCATTCCAGATTTTGTCCCCCTTTTGCTGTTATAATAACTTTCACTCTTTTGGAAACGCTTTCCACTAGATGTTGGAATGTGGCTGTGGGGATTTTCTCATTCAGCCACAGGAGCATTAATGAGGTCAGGTAAGGAGGACTGGTACAGTCAGCATTTGAAGGACACTTGAGTTCTTTCACACCAAACTTGGCACACCATGTCCTTATGGACATTTGTCCACAGGGGCATTGTAATACTAGAACAGGTTTGAGTCCCTTAGTTCCAGTGAAGGGAAATATGAATGAATGAACAAACAAGATAGATAGATAGATAGATAGATAGATAGATAGATAGATCAATCTTTATTGTCATTGCACAGTACAGGAACTTAGCAATGAGATGCAGTTTATTATCTATCAGAAGTGCAAATAGTAGCATTGTGCTGGTTGGGAATAAAAAATATATATACCGTGCTGTGAATTTCTTGAATTCTTCTGTTTTTGTATATATCTTGTACTAAATAGTTTTAGATCTTCAAATGAAATAAAACATAAAACAAAGGCAACCTGAGTAAAGACATGATACAGTTTTTTTTAATGAAGCTAAAAAAGTTATCCAAAACTTATCACCATTGTGAAAAACTTAATTGCCCCCTTAAACTTAAAATCTGGTTGTGACACCTTTTGCAGCAATAACTGCAACCAATGCTTCCAGTAACTGAGATCAGTCTTTCACTTACTTCTAGGACTAGGATTTATTCATATGCTTTGTATCATTGTCTTGCTGCATAATCCAGTTGCAGTTGAGTTTCAACTTACGGACTGAAGACCGGATATTCTCCTTTAGGATTTTCTGGTAGAGAGCAGAATTCATGTTTCCCTCAATTATTGCAAGTTGCACAGACCCTGAAGCAGCAAAGCATCCGCACACCATCACATTTCCACCACCATGCTTGACTATAGTTATGATGTTTTTTGTGGAATTCTGTGTTTGCTTTACACCAGATGTAATGAGACCCCTGTCTTCAAAACAGTTCCATTTTCGACTCATCAATCCACAGGACATTCTGCCAAAATGTTTGAGGATCATCAAGGTGTGTTTTGGGAAAATTCAAATGAACCTTTATGCTCTTCTTGTAAGCAACTTGCCACTCTTCCATGGATACCATTTTTGCCCAGTGTCTTTCTGATAGTGGAGTCCTGAACAGTGACCTTTATTGATGCAGGAGAGGCCTGTAGGTCCTTTTGATGATGTCTTGTGCTCCTTTGTGACTTGTGACTTGCTGGATGAGACTGCTGTATTTCAATCACTGTCTCTTCCTCATCATTTCTGGAATTTCTTTCAATTTTGGCATAGTGTGTTACTGGGTAAGATCTTTTAACCAACTTCATGCTGTTGAAAAAGTTCTATTTAAGTGTTGATTTGATCGAACAGGGTTTGCAGTAATCAGGCCTGGTTACGTCTAGTCCAGCTGAACCCCATTATGAATGCAATTTCATAGATTTGGGGAATAAGTAACTATGGGGGCAAATTAGGGCTGCAACTAACAATTATTTTGATAATCGATTAATCTGTTGTATTTCTTCGATTGATTGATTAGGTGGATTAAAAGGTCAATTTTTATTTTCTGAATTTCGAAAAAACATGTTATTTCACATTCTGCCCAATGTTGTCCTTCAAGCTGAAGGCTATGGAAAAAAATATTAAATGTATCTATGTGGGCTATGCTATACAGTGTGCAAAACATGAAGTTGTGGCATATTGTACAAATCAGCACGTGTATATTTGGCCAAGGCCAAAATAATAAACAAAAGAACTCCTGGTTTAGTGAGCTAGTTTACCTAAAAGAAAAACAAAAATACAAATGAACTTCCCTAATCCAAAAACAGAGACAAAAAAGACTCCACTCCCAACAGAAATGGCAGCCACACCCCTACTGCAGGTAAACTGAGTGAAACATATATACAGTGGTGAATATATACACATAAACAGGCACAGGGATAACCAAACTCTCAGTCTGAACCAGGCAAAAGTCAGAACCAGAACAGCAGTCAGAACAAAGAATGCTATAGCCACAAGGGCAAGCAACATGAACCAAACACAATCTCCTAACACCAAATCACACATAACCACCTCCAACATCCTCTCCTCGCTTTGCTCCTCTTCCTCTTTAAATATGGTCGCCATTCAGTGATGTCTTCATGGGAGGTGGGAGCAAGGCAGGCTAGGGCATTCCGGAAACTCTGGGAGGAGTTCGGACCTGCACACAAAACATGGCATAATACACACAAAAAAGGCTTCCCATCCCAAAGATTATCGGGTTGTAACAAGGGGGTTCCTCAAGAACATCATCAATAATAGCAGGGCAACTCTCACCTCTTATGGTGGCGATGTTGTTTCAGTACAACGCAAGCCACTGTGATGTCACATGCCCTCTCTGGGCTGACCCTGAGCCCACGCAGGCACTGAAACCTGGCCTTCAGGATTCCAATAGTTATCTCTATCTTGGCCTGTGTTCTACAATGGGCCAGGCTCAGGGTAGGGTGGACAGATAGGACAGACAGGAGTACCCTCTGTCCCCCAGCAAGTAACCACTGAAGTTTCCTGTAATGTTGGTTAACACCTATACATTTTTTTAATGCATTGTGTAAGGCAATACATACCCTGTTCAAATTTATGGCACAACAATGTCTCCTGAAATATTCTTGCATTGTGTACAGACCCTGGTCATTTTGCCTCAGTGTTGGTGATGAGGTGGTATGCATCACATATTACCTAGTTAGTGGAGACCAGGGGAGAGTGGCATTTAATTGCTTAAGCTTTAGATTGTTTTACCAATATACTGTTACTTGCACATTGATGCTATGGAATGACTTCCTATTAACATAGTCTCCTTCATTGACAGAAGGCGCTTTAATAGGAATGTGGGTTCCATCAATGCATCCAATGACATTTGGGATACCTGAAATTGAAAGATAACATTTAAAGTTATTATTCCTGTGTACATATGTATGAATAGATGAAGTATATGCTATATGCAAATAAAAAGGTCTAATAGAATATCATAGAACAGATGAACCCGCCTCTCTGTGAATTTCCTCTTTAATGAGTCCCAGAGGTTTATGGCCATGGCTATGGCAACTTACATACCCTGAAAGTTACCTCCATTTTTGGAACCGAAAGTTGAGTTTACTCAACTCTGAGTAAACTTACCCAGGTAAGTCACATAACCTGCTTTCTGGAATACCCTCCTGCTTTGTGGAATAACCCCCTGCAGTGCTTTACACCTAATTATAATAAGAAGAACCAGAACGAAAATAAGAGGTGCCTACGCACCTGTGGTGCTTGGCCCCTAACAATAAGAAAATCAGTACAAATACGATACAAAAACACTTCGTGCTTGGACCTCTAATATATTTAGCCACAAGCGGTGATCATTAGGGTCCAAGCAGTATGGCAAAGTGGGGAAAATATCTAAAACATTCCAATTTGAAAGAAGTATTTGTGTTGTGTATAGAGCATGAAATTACTTGCTGGGAAAAACTTAGCATCGAGAATAGGCTACAATGAATAGGTTTAAAAGGATATGTTTGGGGTTTTTTTGTATTTTTTTTTATTGTTAATAATCAGAATCATTATATTAATTACATACAGGTATTGTCAGGGTTGTTGTTATAAACCCAAGTGTTGGGATCTTTATTGATAATAGCAGATGCAGGTGAGTAATAGCAAACGTGGAAGATAACAGCAGAATATGACAATGGTAGACAATTGAGTACAAACACAGGTAAGTATACTAAATTGGAGGAGACAATAATCCACGAGGAGGATGAGAAAGGGCCACTACAGAAGGGCAGTGCAGTCTGAGCAGTCCTTGTTGAGGCCAAACAAAGACGTGTGTGAGAGGTGATTATTTTTGGAGTCCTTGATTAACAGGATTATTGATGGCAGGTTTGTATATTTAGTAGTCCAGAGAGCGGGAGTGGAAAGTGGGAGGAGGCTGAGAGTCTGGTGGAGGTGTGACTTACATGGGTTATATGAGAATGGTCTCTCTGTATAAACACTTTTATGCTTGTACCACAGCACATAAGTGTTCGTTTTATTATTGCAATTAGCACAATAAATAAATGAGTCTACACAAGTACTAATAATTTATTTATTTATTTATTTTAATATATATATATATTTATATATGTATATATTATATATTTAAATATATAAAAGACAATAATACTGTCTTTTCAATTTTAAGTGAAAATTGTGCATTTCCCAAGGCCCTGCATTGAATCAAGATTTGGTGAATGATGATCTGGTTATACTCTGAATCCACCAAGGTCTGATGTGTTCCTGCTTGACTGGGGGAGGCTTGCAGCACATCAGGGATCCGGATCAGTGTTCCAGCTTCCATGAGGCAGCGCTGAACGCTGATCCTGTTACACATGCAAACCTGCCCAGTCTTTGCCCAGGTCCCGGTGGGCACAGAAGGTTCTGCCTGTGTAGAGAGAGAGAGAAGGAGATGGGGTAAAGAACCGTTTTTCGGGAAAGAGCTGTTCCAGGGAGATGGGACCAGGGGAGGAGTAGGGAGAATAGAGAGAAAGAGCAAGAAAAATGAGCCGATGCCAGCTGAATGGCCTTTTGCAGGGACATGGGCCAGTGGCACTTGACCCACTCCACCCTTCATGTCGAGAGTTGAGTGATGAATTGCTCCAGTACCACCAGCTCGATGACTTGTTCCGTGTTCCACTTCTCCCCCATCAACCACTGATGACAGGAGTCTTTCAGCTGCTGTGCTGCAGCGACGGGAAGTGTCAGAGGTGCTCCTCTGCTGTCTGGCCGACACACTGCAGGACTGCTCTTTTGACACATGGATACTTCAACTGCGTCCCTGGCAGCAAGTTGGGCTTCCTCTAATAACAAGGAGTGGAGTCAGAGACCCCATTCCTCTTCCAGCCTTTTCCATGCAGCTGCAGCATGCTCAAAAGTCTCCAAGGAGGCCTCCGGACAGTCCAGGGAGGTCATCTTGGTGAGTGTCGGGTGTGGCATGGTGTCAGGGGACACAACTGGTGATGTGGTGGACTGCAGCAGCTTCTGGAGTGCCTGTTAGTTCTTGGCCTGCTCCTGCACGAGGGCGTCAAAGCACAGCTGCAGCTCACTGTACAGATCAAGAAGCACTTGGTGGATTCGATGGGTGGTGAAGGACTTTATGATCTCGCTGAGTGGGGAGACTTCCATGGTGGCATCTGAGTCTTCCAGCATCCAGGGTTTCGACACCACTGTAGAACCCCAGTGTGAGGAAAAATTTTAGCAGAACTCTTGGATCACTAACTAAGTTCACACACTATGGCGTGTGTGTGTGTGTGCGCACACTGCAGGCTTTGTCAAACCAACATACTAGAAAGTTGCTTGGAAGTGTGAGTCCCCAACCCATGTCCCTAACCCATGTCCCTAACCCAATCCACAACGTCCATGTGCAACATTTTTGGGCGTGCGTACATTTGATTCTGATTACATTTGATTTGAAATGCACTTGTGTGGAATTTTACATTAGTATATGTTTCAATTTCAAAACCTTTTAAAACAAATACCATAATTTTACATGTGAGAACGTATTAGAAAGATGAAAATTGGAAAAAAAAATATCTTGCAGAGGGAGAGTTTGTCCCATAATGTAGAAGAAGGTTGCAAGGGGAAATGGCAGGTAAGGGCATGCTTTAAGAAGAGTATACGGAGAGACACCTGATACCTGTCTGTGCTTGTCACTGTATATTAACAAGCTTTCTGTAATATTATGGTGCACTCCTTGTGTTATAAAATTCTTGCAAATTTTATGTCCACTAGAGTTCCATCCACTCAAGCTCCTTCCACTCACTGTCTGTGGCAAATTTATGTCTCTATAACTGTTCATTCTCATTCAGATCACAGCACTGAAGGATATACACTTTTTAAAAATCTATTTTATTTAATTCTAATTTTGATCTATACAAGGTTCCCACTCTAAGTCAAATGTAAAATTCCATGACTTTTCCCTGACTTTCCCTGACCAAAATCTTGAATTTCCATGACCTACTGTACGAAGAATGGTACAATGTATTGCCTGGGTTCTGAGCAGAAAAAAACGAACTCTTTTAACTCATTAAATCTGTAAGCTCGATTTCCTGGTTAACAGACATTTTCAGTGCAAAACTTAGTTTTCATTGCTTAAAAAAACATATACTTGTCTCAGGACTAGTCTTTCCACCTCATAAACAAAATGGTCCTAACAAAACAAAATATATTTCTTTAATGGAAATAAAATCAATTCATTTACAAGGTGCCGTAAGCCATTTTAAGTACATTTTTAACCCATTACACTGTGTCACATTCAGCAAATGAGCACACTGTAACTAAAAAAAATAAAATAAAAAGACATTTCTGGTGCTTATTCACTCTAATGCTTGTGGGGAAACAGAAGGGCTTATCACAGAAGAATAAATTTTGCCTCTACAGAACATCACAACTGAGTATGGGAGAAGATGGAAATCGAGAACTACATTATTAGCTGTAGAAAATGACAATTTCTTCAGGCAGTCCCAGCTTGTAACTTCTAACCATTTCTGGCATTCAGTCCATTGTAATCTATTGTCGATGGAGGGGCAATATATTTTTTTTTGCTAATGTATATAGCTCATGCGATGTAATGAATGACAATCTATTACAATTGACTTAATCAATTGTTTTAACCGCATCGTTGTCCCAAAATCTTAAATGAATGTCCATTTGCTTTGTTTGGGTCTTCCTATTCAAGCTTTCATCAAACAGCAAAACATATCCATTCTTCATAGACTTGATCCTGTAAATCAGCAGTGATTTGCAGTGTGGAGCTATGGCAAAACTGTCAAATAAGAGGATTTAGCCCCTCCACATTGAAAGCTGCTGGCAATGGCGCTATCTGGGAACAGAGAGACCCTGTAAAAGAAAAGAAATGGACAAAGCTGTAATATATTTATATTCTCCAAACATAGACTTCACATATTTTTCCATAAAATCTATTTAACTGTAATCCAATGTAGTAATCAGTAATCACTTTGGATGAAAGCACCCACAAAATGCATAAATAAATCATCAAATTGCAACTGTCTTATCAACTTAACTATAAGTTTCATTATGCATCCTAGCTGATGTCGGAATGTAGATGATTAAAGAAGGAAGGATCAAGTTATCAATATGAAAATGACAATTGCCTTCTAAAAATATCTTCGTAATGGCATTTCATCATATCTAAAGTAATGCCACATTATTAGTATACTAGCATACTTAGATCTGCTAACTGCATTTGTAATAATGCATTTCACTGCACATGATATCAACATGCCGCCTTCAATACATTCAGTGGCCCATAGGCTTTTTGCACTTTGCTGTAATAATGTCTGCTGAATTAAACTGTGTAGACATGAGGCCATAAAACTTCTTTGTATATAAATGTTTGTGAGCAGAAAAGCAGAACACACATTCTTACTACTCAGCTGTCTAACATAACATCAAAATGAAACTTTTTGGAAACATGTCCCACCTAAATGCACATCTAGTTGATTAAAACTTTAAATACTGATTAATTTACACTACTGGTTTGAAGATAACATCAGTGATACTAGCTACTAAAAAGTAGGATATATATATATATATTCTGCGTGGTGTATTAACCATAGACTGTATGGTTAAGACGCATTGTTGTTGCGTTATGAAATTGGAATGAATGTAAATCCTCAGATATCCAGCTATGTTATTAACAAATTATATAGATGCTATTATATATATATTATATTATATTATATTATATTATATTATACACACACACACACACACACACACACACACACTATCTCACAAAAGTGAGTACACCCCTCACATTTTTGTAAATATTTGATTATATCTTTTCATGTGACAACACTG
>JANDJT010000050.1:10460092-10475837 GCA_024331685.1 Stegophilus panzeri
TGGGCTTTAGTTAAAAAAGGCTGAGAACCTCTACTGTACAGAATATGGGGATGTTGCAGCGCATGCGCGGTCAAAAATGAACGAATCACTCTCTGAAACAACTCGTTGTTCCCGAGTCATATTAAAGATTCGTTCAAAATGAACAACACATCACTACCTGCGGTGGAAAAGCAGCATAAATGAAAAAAAAAAAGGCTCGGCAAAACACTGAACGCAGAGACACAATAGTTTCAGTAAACAAACTAATTAAATGTAAACTGAAAACATATGCGTCACACGAGGTAAGCTACCAATGACAGGACACAGGTGGAGACAAGACATGAATCAAAACAAAAATACGCTGTTCGCTGAAGGCTTCTGCACAGCGCGAGGGGAGAGATTCTTGACATTTTTAGACATTGAGCTGCTTCTGTCCTCTCGTCTGCTCGAGGGCTGTTACATTAAACTTCCATCTTCAAATATTCGTTGAATGAAAGATAAAAATGCAAATTAAAAATGCATAAACTATGCATTCGAATTTAAGATTTAGCAAGCACTAGCACATATTTTAACATACTATTGTATAAAACACCACGCAAGAGATTAACAATGCACTAACAATGTTTTTTTTGAAGAAGAAAGTAAAGAATAGTTCTAGTTTTCAAATAATCCAATCATAGTCAATAATAATAGGCACTGACCTGCTTAAACTGCGTCAGCTAAAGCTGAACAGTGTGAACAGAGGTAAACTGAAGCGCTTTACTAGCGGGTTACCTAACTCAAGGCAAAATTATGAATGTATTATTCATATAATATATAAGTATATAAATACACATCAGGGTGGCATCACTATAAAAGTGAGAGAAGAGGTACATCTGTCATCTGTCTATTAAAAAAAACAACATACAGACTAACTATATATATATTGTTATGGAGCCAGGGTCTCATTATAATACAATAACAGGGCACAACACACCTTTTAATGAGCATCAGCGTAGTTTGTTTCGACCTCACTCCCATCATTTTGCATGTTACCTCTCGGGCAGCTAATAACAGCAAAAAAAAAAAAAAAAATCGTTCACAAAGTCAGATAACACTAATTCTAAAATATGTTTTAAGAATCAAAGACGTTCATGTTCTGCGATAGGCTGTTTATCACTGTCTGTTTCGCAAAACATTTTTCCAGCAAGCCTTACTTACTTTATTTGAAGGATGTCATTTGATGAATGTACCTGTAATCGATTCATAATACAGAATATGTGCATATGTCACTTAAAATATTGAAATGTTAGCGATACTGACTCAACACGTTTATTAAGCAGTAGTGAGTGCCAAAGCACGGTTAACCCTTTATCGCTCAAAGGAGATCCCCTTTAGGAGAAATGGCCCAGTATTGGCAGCTTGGCAGTGATGGGATTTTAACTTATGACCTTCTGATCAGTAGTCCAACGTCCACTGCCCAGTACATCCTATTACTGGTATCAGTCTAAAAAAACTCTGCTGGGGAGGTAATTTAGTATAAAAAACAGAGACAGCACGAGCATTTTTTATTTAATAACAAAGTGCCAATTTAAGTGCTCCATGAAGAGGTAGGTCTGTAGTTGTCGTTTGAAGACAGCCAGTGACTCAACTGTTTGGACATCTATGAGAAGATCATTCCATCAGTACAGCAATGCTAGAGGATTGGAAGGAGTGTGGTGCAGTGCACAGAATGATAAGCTCTTTACGGTCGATGAGTGCTGGTCCATTTTTGGCTATGTAGGCAAGCATCAGTGTTTTAAATCTGATGTGGGCAGCTACAGGAAGCCAATGGAGGGAGTGTAGCAATGGGGTGGTGTGGGAGAACTCAGAAGGTTGAAAACAAGTTGTGCAGCTACATTCTGAATGAGCTGCAGAGGGAAAGCAGCATGCAGACTCAGACAGACGTGCCAGGAGCGAGTTGCAGTAGTCTAGTCTCAAAATGACATGGGACTGAACAAGCACCCAAGTGGCCTGTGTGGATAAAAATGGACAAATCCTTCTGATGTTGTAAAGGAGAAATCGGCATGAGTGTGCCAGTTTAGCAATGTGAGAGAAGGACAGTTGATTGTCCATGGTTACCCCGAGGCTGCATGGAGTGACAGCAGGTGAGATTAAAGTTGGGGTACTCTGTCCCGGACTCGAATCCAATTATGAACGAACTCGGACTTGTCACACACTCGGGTAAATCTGTACTTGAACGTCAAGTGTAACATGAAAAGAAAGATAAAAAAAGAAATAACATAATAAGAAATTAATGAATGTCTCCCTGCCTCACCAGGGTCTTCCTGTGCGCACACACTTGAAACGCGCACACAGAAAGCCGCCTCATCGTGCGAGTACCGAATCAAGTTCTCTTTAGCGGCTTATTATGCTTGGACGGTCAAATAAACACACATACATCATGTCAAAATGCAGGTCTGGTCAAGTATTCATGTAACATGTAATTCATGTAACATGTAATTCATGTAACACAGTCGGTTATGTCTTAAGTGAATGTAAACAGTAAAAAATCAGAGGTGTGTCACAATACAGTATATTGCATCTTTGCATTAGGTCTTAAAGTCACCGCAGGCTAATAAACCTGCTGCTGTCTGTGTCATTAATGTTAATCAAACAACAAAAGACAAAGCGAAAATCACTCACTCATTTGACTGAATAAATTCAGCAAATTTAATAAGAATCACTGTATGTCATACACTGAAGTCTATTTAATTTGACATTTAATTGCTTTATTCAATTTCCCTAGTATTTCTTACTTGAATGCTACTGATGGACCTACTTGAGAAAACGTATCATTATCATGAAATAAGAATATAGTCATATCGCCCACCTCTAAATATTAGTATTTGGTGATTCCAGTCTTGAACTTCACATAAAATGTGAAATGTACTTCTTAATGTAGTAAATATCATAAACCCTGCTAGGGATATTTATTTATTTATTTTAGGAATTAAAATGAAAAAAGTTACAAGAACAGAGCTGTGTTCAGTAATGAGTTTGTTGTCACTCATAGACAGATTAAAAGCAGTAATAAAGCATGAAGCTTGTTGTTATGACCTGCTGCTAAACGTAAGTCTACTCTGTACTCTCTGTCTCAGCCAATATAACTGTGGGGGAGAGGCATCAAATCATTGAAATGTCAACTCGAACTGGAGGACACAATACAGTGTGATACAATAACAAAACAGGTTAATTTGTATTTTCATACACTTGTAATATAATAAAAGTTCTACATATACCTCTATATCCCTTTTTATCTTTGAAACCATTTTTGATAGGAAAGTAGTTGAGGTGCTGATGACATAAAAATATTAAATGGCAATGGCAAGATGTAATAGTGGTATTTTTTGTTACATTTATATTGCCATTGGTTTGTGAAGGTTAAAATATAAATTTAACAGCTCACTGTTGAGTTTACAATTGCAATTTGAAATCTTTGTTCAATTTAATTACCTTCTGGACTCGGCCGGACTCGACTCAGACTCGGCCATTAAGTACTTGGACTTGAGTCCAACTCGGCCCCTTTTGAACTCGGACTCGATTGCTTAAGAACTTAGTCTCGACTTGAACTCGACAAAGGTGGACTCAGACCCAACACTAGGTGAGAGAGTTTGCATACGCAAGATGCAAATGAGAGGGTAAATTAGGACTCTTTAGTATTATATGCCTGTTTGTAGCCGAAGATCTAGTGAAGATACGAGGTAAAAATTCAACATTTTTGTAGGGTTCATGGGGGGGAAAGAAACAATCAATGTAAAACCTTCAAAGTAAATGCCTCTGATTTTATTGTAATAGGGTGTAGTATAAACCTCACAGAATGCAGCTTTAATCTTCCATCACCTTTTATACAATATTGCATTAAGCACATCCTTTATCACTTATTTTAGTATAACAATAATCAGAACCTATCTGTATTTTGCTTCAGTTGTTTTTACTATTGTTAGTTAAAATGAATCCAAATCTAAAATGAGAATGAACTTGAAATCTGTTCCTACACATTTTCTCTCTCCAAATAGGTTTTCCCTATGAACTTGTCAGAGGGTATGTCAAAATCTATATTTGTGTACTATTGTCAGGCAGGAGATAAACTAATGAGCTTATTTTTTGCATTTTAAGTTGGTCATGTCCTGCACATTCTGAGAGCCTGCTTATTTGTGTTTCTGTCTGTCTCCTTACTTTTAGTGTCAGTGTCTATCTGTCTGTCAGGCCTAAAAGGGTGCCAATAATTGTTGCACACCTATATTTAACAATTTTTTTTATAAACCTGTGTTGTGTTTGCAGTTGTTTGATATCCATGACAGCAGAGTATTTTTGTGAATTTGTTTAACAAAAGATCAAAAGGTTAAACAATAAAGACAATTTTTCACAACCTTCTTTGCTCATATTTGGTGCCAATATTAGTGGAGGGCATTGTACTTATTGGAAACATTTTTGTGAAGGGTCTGAATTTGTGAACAGCACTGTTATGAGCAGAGCATGAAACATGATTGCATGGGTGGATATGCAGCTTATGTTTGACAGGCTCTATGATTTATATGAACATAATGTGATTAAATGACATCCATATAAATCAGATAAGGTCAGAAGGACCCGCATTTGTGTATTTGTATTAAATTACATCATCCTTTTCTTTTTACATCTTTTTTTCCCGCTTCTCCAAATCACTTGATTCAACTCATAAGCTAATTAATAAGTATGAGCTAAGCTAAACACCAAAATGTGCAGGGTGGTGGTAGGATAATTTTAGACAATAGTTGTAAAGAAATAAACTTATGGCAGGCAGTATTTCAGTTCAGAATGTCTTCCCCGAGTGAGCACCAGCTTCAAAGGGAATGTATAAGTGTTAATCTTAGGCCTGAGTGAATCTAGTGTATTTTCTCCTGCCGAGTGCTGAAAGAGGAATGAACATAAAATAATATATAGCTATATAGGAATGAAACCTGGATACGTTTATCAGTGTACAGTTCTGATTCTCATATGCTGAGACTTAAATCAGTAGGGGATTGTCGAGTGCTGCGACACCTGCAGCAACGCCTCCATCGGCATGTTCTGCGTTCTTCGTCCTGAGCAGGTGGCCCACACACTCATTCATCAACACCTCCGTTCCTCTCCTGTATGAAAGTGAAATAGGTTAGTGGGATTTCTTGTCTGGCAGTAATGAAAGGCAACTGTATTTGTTGAGGTTTCCTCATCCAGTTTTACATCAGGATCTAAGGTCAGTTTGATTCTCTTTTCTTTGTCTTTTCTTTCAAAGGTCAGTTTCTCTTGTCTTTTTTTGCCTTCTAGCAAACCACGAGATATTAATTATTAACAATGTAATGTAGCAGCACAACAATCATTAGACAATCTCTTTTTCTGAGAAAATTATTTTGCATGACTGTTTGGACTGAAAGCAGAAGATTCCTCATTTCCTCAGTGTACCTAACATATGCTCCAAAAACACCCAGTTCACAAAGACACATCTTCAGTCTCACTGGATCCCCCTTTCGGCAAAGGTAGTTATATGTGGGTCGTGGCTGGATTTTGTCCATCAGGATGTAGGCGCTTCTCTCAGTGCTGTTCAAGCTTTCCAGCACACGGCAGATCTCATTCCCATAAATGTTGTTGCCTGCGAGTAGAGATGTGCAAGGTAAATAGTGTTTGGGTATACATAAAAACAGTAGTCTAATTATAGAAACCAGGCTTATTCTTATCTTAATGTTTTGGATCTATTCAATAATAGATTATTAACACTTAAAGAGTGATATAACTATTTTAAAACATTTTTTTTTTCATTTTTAAAGAAGTGAGCTTTCCTAACTGATCATAACATTTTTGATAAGATGAATTATTCATAGTGCCTCATCAATAATCCTCTATTTTAAAACAACCTCCATAGACCAGAAATTAGTCATGCTTATCAATAGTAGTGTTATTGTACAGTGTCAATTACCTGTGCATCTGGATAAATGTAACTTGAATTTAATAGGTTGTGTATCTGAATATATGTAACTTAATATGTAAATAGGGAGTGCATAGGGCCAAATCTGTGTGAATTGTTTGACAAACATGATGGATCACTTTAACACAGACTGTGCTGCAACCTCACCATACCCCAATCCCACAGTAAACGTGTGGGATTTAGAACAGCAGGTGAAACAGCAGACTGACCATGGAATAATTGGTATCAATGATCTTGGCATGATCCAAGGAGTCTATAAAGCTCAGTCTCATGACAAGAGACACAAGTAGTAAAAAGATATTAGCATTTTTAAAATTCTATTATAATTTGAAATGAAATAGCAGTATAATTTCAGAATTATGTTCATAAAAATGTTCAGTGCAAATTCAAGGCCTTGATGCTCACATACAAGACCTTGTCTGGATCAGCACCCCACTACCTCAACACTCTCCTGAAGGCTTACGTTCCCTCACACAATCGGCAATTGATTAATGACCAACGCTTAGTCGTGCCTACTCAGCACGGCTGAAGGTCCCTTTCCAGAACCTTCACACTAACTGTTCCTCAGTGGTGGAATGAACTTCCAACCTCAATCCAAACAGAACTTCCAACCTCAATCAAAAAAACAGCTAAAGACCCACCTCTTCCGTGAGCATGTAACTAACCCCTAAAACGCCAACCCCACATTATCCTCAAAATTTTTTAATTAATTAATTAATTTTGTTTAAAAACAACTTACACCTCTACTCTATGCACTTTGCTTTTCCAGAACTCAATTAAAAAATCTTGTATGGTAGCACTACTTGTATTGTTCTCTGCTTGATATATCGCTTTGCTTGTATTTTCTCATTTGTAAGTCACTTTGGATAAAAGCAGCTGTTAAATGAATATAATGTAAATGTATGTACCCTCAAGTCATGGTTGCGATCACATGTACTAAGTTTGGTCTGAACAGGCTAATGCGTTATGGAGCTATAGCCTCACGTCCATTTTGGCATGATTTGGCAATGAATTCGTTCAAATGTTATTTAAGAACTTTTAGCTAGCATGATCTAAAGATGATGTGATTTGATTTTCGTGAAAATTGGACACATGCTGTAGGGGGAGTTTGAAAAAGTAGGTTTTCAAAAGATTTCAAAATGGTGGAAGATCCGCCGACCATGGCATAATTGGTATCATTGTTCTTGGCATACAGCCAAGGAATCTTGCAAGCTCAGTCTCATGACAATAGGCAAAAATTATCAAAAGCTATTGGTATTTTTCAAAATCGTGTTATCATTTTTGACCACAAGGGGTTGCTTTGCTGCCTCAGGGACTGGACAGCTTGCATTCATTGATTCATCTATTCATCATATGAAAGAGTGCTTGAAGATAATTTGAGGCCATCTGTCAGAAAGTTGAAGTTGAACTGAAAGTGGACCTTTCAACAGGATAATGATCCTAAGCACACTAGAAAAGGAATGGCTCAAAAAGAAGAAATGGAGGGTAATGGAATGGCCCGGATTTGAATCCCATTGAAATGTGGGGGATTTGAAACGGACAGTACAGGCAAGAAAGCCCTCAAACACCTTGCAACTGAAAGCATATTGCATGGAAGAGTGGTCAAAAATTCCAGCAAGGCAATGTCAGAGACTGGTGGACAATTACGCAAAACGCCTACAAGACGTTATTTCTGCTAAAAGGGGAAATACTAGCTTCTGAGATCAAGGGTTGTACTTAAATTTTTCCACAGAATAATATAACATCTATTAACATTTCTGTTGAATAAATGATTGAAAAATCTTCCTTGTGGTTTTGGTCAAGTATATCAGCTTTACTAATAGGCACTGTTTCAAAGATGATCAAATGTTTGCTTGTCCAAATATGTCAAAAAAGCCAACAATTTCCATGGGGTGTACTTATTTTCACATGACGGTATGATGCATCAATGAATATATTAATACAGGTTTGTTTATGTAATATACAGTATATCTGTGTCACCACAGATGTCATATACAGTATATCTGTGTCTTTAAATGGAAGCTCTCTCAGTTGTTAATTAAGATGCACTGTTGAGTCATTTCAGCATATTGCTATAGATCACAATAGATTAAGTAATGAAGTTCACATGGTGGAATATGGTGTCATATGTACAGCTAAGCCTCACCTCCTCCTTCTCTCTGCGGTTTCAAAACATACTGGTCTGGTTTGGCCAAAGCCATAGCCACGTTCTGGTCGCCTTCCTCTCCCTTAAATTGGGGGAAAAGTTGTTTCTATAAATATTTCAGAAAGCATAGTAATGTACTATAAATGTGTGAGTTGGTACTCTACCATGTCTAATGTATACAAGCCAGCAAAAGTGGCACGAATCTGAGTCACAGTTTCAGGCTCATCAGGAAAGAAGCTCTCAAGGACGCCTGGCCGAGCCAACTCCTGCTGGACCTTCTTAGTGCCAACAAGGTGGGTGCTGATGTCTGGACATTTCACAGCACATGAGCGCTCCATCATCAAGCGAGCCTCCCAGCTCTGTAATACATCACACATATCTCTTATATGTTGATATATGTTATATTGCATATCCTTACAATGCATAAGCTGCAAGAAAAAACAACTCTTCAGTTTAGTAAAACCTGGAAACATTATGAAAACAAAAGTAAAGTCTAAGCTGTCTAAAAAGAAGTGGTGTACTTGTTCCAATTTGTAATTTTGAGGCATGTATCCATTGCGGAAATAAACAACAGCAATCTCTTGTCCATCTCTGAAAGCAGACAAATATGTTTTCAGACAGATTTGTTAAATCAGATGATAAGAGTTCAGAAGCATTTACTCATTAAGGGAAATAATCCAAACACTCACACAAATAGTCTCTTGTTTTGGTCCAGATATCCACTTCTACTCACATCTTCAAATTGCCTTCTTATTACACGAATATTTCTGTGAATACACAACATACAAATGTTGTACACCATGATTTTTCCCCCCCCGCTAAGCTATCTACAGCTAATTTGTTCATTTGTTTAGAGAAGGCAAAGTTATACTTTAACACTAATACATTGCAAATCTTTGGAAAGTTTTATGGAGCAATTATGAGATTTTAAGATACTGAGCCATATGTTTTGACACTCAAGAGACCAAAGATAATATTTTGGTGTAAAACTTCTTACAAATATTACAAATATTTTGTGACGTGAACATATTTAAGCAATATTGCACTCACAAAAGTGCTGTTATACTGCATATTGGCACAGCTGTGATTAGGCTGGTGGCATGAGGCCACAGGTAATCACAGCCATGCCAATATTCAGTATAACAGCACAACTGCGAGTGCAATATTATAACTGTTTTATAAATAAGCAATTAATATTGAGTAACTTATATTTTGGTCACAATATGGCCAAATAAGTTGTTTATTTTTGCTCCGGGAATGGAACTCAATCCTGAAGAAGCCACATTCACTAACAGTCCGTTGGCTAGCTGGATAGTTATGATATGAATATTCCTGTTAAAGGTGCATCCTGTGAAATTCTCTGGCCTTCTTCCTTTTCATCTTCATCTGACTGTTGGTAGATTTGGAGTTTTATTTGGCGAACAGAGACAAGCAGAGAGATAAAAAGGAGACATTTATTCAACATTTATGGAAGGAGTCTCTAGTGTCGGCGATTTGTAACAGTACGTTTTCCACCATGGGAAAGCCTTCAGAACTTTTCACCTTCTGGTTTGTCACAGACAAGCTACGTTTTTCTGTCTTAAAAACTTCACGAGAGAGAGAAAAAGCACCTGGTGAGGGAATGACGTTAGCTGCTCTAATAAGTGATGACAGGAACTACCTTGTTTTGCAGACGTTTCACAACATTAAATGTAACTATAAGTGGTTAAAAAGCTAAAACGTATCTTTCATAAACAGAATTTAAAAAATGTAAATCACTGGCAAATTGTTGTGGTATACAAGGAATAAACTCTCAGAGAAATGGCATGCTGTTCTTGGAAAACAATACACTTTGGGGTGTCATGTTTTATTCCTTGCTCAACTCACTTTTGCCAAAAAAGTTCAGACAGACCCTTCTAATTCCAGTGTTTTAAGTTTCTGGCCAAGTCAAGCATGCTGTGGTCAACATCAGAGTTCACCTCAAGTGAGCTCCAGACCAAAGTCAACACATTAAATAACATTAAAAATTAAATAATAAGGCTTATAAACTGTGTTTGTGATGAGACAGAGCATCTTACCTTGCCCAAAGCTCATTCTCCACATATCGATGGTCATAAATGTTCCTCTGGATGTCCTCGACTAGGAACATCACAACTGCCCTGTGACAAGCAAACATTAATTTATTATTAAAGTAGACAAGAGAAACATTTATCTTTTATGATCCTTAACAAAGTTTTGCTGTATCAAATATTTGTAATTCATACTATATTTGCCATTCATAGGGTAACAATCAGTATAGATGAAGCTCTATAGTACTTTAAGGGTCTTAAATGTTAAACTAACCTCTTAGATCCATAAAGCTCCCAGGCCACTGCCAAGCCTTTTGCCAGACCTGCTGCTGGATTGTTATCTAAGATCAGTTTGCTTTCCTCCAACCGGTCTGCAACCTTCAGAATGTGCCTGGGATAAGAACATGTGAAAAACACAGCTTCCATTCACGTTTAGCCACAGTTAGCATTCTGGCTAGAGCATGGATCGAAATTGCATGCTACTAAACAATCAAGTGAGTGCATACACTCACCGATGAACATTTGGTGTGCGTGAGGAAAGACCGCCAAAACTGGCTGCAATAGTATTAATTTCAATCTGTTTTAAGGCCTCTTTTCCATCAGCATGGTTGATCATGTAATCCGAGCGATTCAAGCCCAGCACTATTGCCTTAAATGACAAACAGCACAAGAGCAAATTCAATCCAAAAGTCTGCATATACTTAGGACATAATAAAGTAGAAATTAGATTTATAGCAAGAGGATATTTAGTGTGTTAGGTCTCATAGACATTCCCCCATTATCACAAGCAACAAAAATGGTAAAATATTGTAGATTAATAACAACAAATAAGATTTCAAAGTAAAGAAAAATAATCAAAATACTCTCTCTTTAAAAGTTAAGAGAACACTAGCCAACTAGCCACAAGTCAATGCTCTTGTTTCACATGACTGCTACTATCCAGGGAAGGTGAGGGCTCACATTTTCTATGCAACTGACACCTTTCTTCAAACTGCTGCTCATGTTACATCACAGGACAGGTGAATAATCAGAGGAAATCACTAAATTATGATGATGTTGATGTTTTTGTGGATAAATAATTTTTCCATCCATAAATATGGGGGATGCAAATTTCTGACAAAAGTGGGAAAATCAATAAGAGCCATTGCACAAGCATACAACAAGCTACAGTCACATGAAAAAATAAGTACACCCCATGGAAATTGTTGGTTTATTTGACATATTTGGACAAGCAAACATCTGATCATCTTTGAAACAGTACCTATTAATGAAGTTGAAACATTTGCATAAAACCAGAAGGAAAAATAGCTTTTTCAATCATTTATTCAACAGAAATGAGGTGAGGCTTAGATGTACATATGACACCATATTCCACCATGTGCACTTCATTAGTTAATCTATAGTGATCTATAGCAATATGCTAAAATGACTCAACAGTGCATCATAATTAACTATAGAGAGAGCTTCAATTTAAAGACAGTGACACAAATATACTGTATATTACATAAACAAACCTGTATTAATATATTCATTGATGCATCATACAGTCATGTGAAAAAATAACTACACCCCATAGAAATTGTTAGTTTGACATATTTGGACAAGCAAACATTTGATCCTCTTTGTAACCATACCTATTAAGAAAGTTGATATACTCTATCAAATGACAAACAGAACTGATATAAAAAAATAAATAAATAAACAGATCAGTCACATGGAAAAAGTAAGTACACCCTTACATGATTTATCACACCTTCAAATCCATAAAATTACAATCAGGTGTACAAGATTGGGTGCCAGTGATTAGAATCTGCTTAGAGAGTGCAGGTTGAACCGGTCTTATTTACACCCCTCTCATATCTAGTGTCTGGAGTTCCCTTTGTTACTGAGGTGTGTGGTGTCCTCATGACAAGATCAAAAGAGTTCTGTAAGGCCTTCAGAAAAAAGGTTGTGGATACCTATGAGTCTGGCAAGGGATTTAAAAAGATCTACAAAGAAATACATCATTCCGCTGTAAGGAAAAGAATCTATAAATGGCGACAAATTCAGTCCAAGAGCAGACCGTCTGATGCAAAAAGAAGTCTCAGAGAACCCCAAAATTTAATCACAGGATCTGCTATTAAGTCTTGCAACTGTTGGTGTCAAAGTGCATGCTTCTACAATCAGAAAGAGACTGCACAAATTTGACCTGCATGGGAGGTGTGCCAGGAAAAAGCCTTTGCAAGTCTACAGTTTGCCAATGAGCATATAAGCAAAGACCAGGGCTTTTGGAATAATGTGCTCTGGACAGACAAATCAAAGATAGAGTTGTTTGACCACAGTAACAAGAGACATGTTTAGCGCAGGCCAAAGGCAGCTTTTCAGGAGAAGCATACGAAGTGTGAAGCATGGTGATGGAAATGTTATGGTTTGGGTTTGCTTTGCTGCCTCAGGGACTGGACAGCTTGCATTCCATTCATTGATTTAACTATGAATTCCGCATCATATCAAAGAGTGCTTGAAGATAATGTGAAGCCAGCTGTCCAAAAGTTGAAGTTGAACCGAAAGTGGACCTTTCAATAGGATAATGATCCTAAGCACACTAGCAAATCCACCAAGGAATGGCTCAAAAAGAAGTGTTGTGGGGGGATTTGAAATGGGCAGTACATGCAAGAAAACCCTCAAACATCGGGCAACTGAAAGAATATTGCATGGAAGAGTGGTTCAAAATTCCAGCAAGCCTGGTGGACAATTATGCAAAATGCCTACAAGAAGTTATTTCTGCTAAAGGGGGCAATACCAGCTTCTGAGGCCAGGGGTGTACTTACTTTTTCCACAGAAGAATCTCACATCTATTGATATTTCTGTTGAATAAATGATTGAAAAGGCTCATTTTTATAATAAGCACTGTTTCAAATGTTTGCTTATCCAAATAAGTCAAAAACGCTAACAATTTCCATGGGGTGTACTTATTTTATCAAATGACTGTATACTACAATTTGAAATGTCCTGAAAAAGAAAGAAACCACCACAGGAGCAGCTAATGACAAACATTGTGAGAGCTGTGAAGAAAAACCCACTAAACATTGGTCAGTGACATCACCAACAACCTCCACAAGTGCAGAAATATAGAGGCCATACCACAAGATGCAAAACACTCTTGGTTTTCTCCTATAGACAGCTCTCTGGTGTTCATGTTGGTTTATCCTTTTTAACAACAAATGCAGTATTCACAGGTGAAAAACAGGGCTCAAATCCAGAGTAGACATTCAGAGTTATAAAATTATTATTATTTTTTAAAAATCTATCTAATAGGGTACATCTGGGCAACAAGAAACACCTGTCAGTCACATGTTCCAATATTTTTGATCACTTTAAAAATGGATTGCTTCAAACAAAAACTGGCATGTTCTAAGTTGTTTAAAGGGTCATGAAACCCCCCTCTTTCAGCTCAAGTTCACCTCACAATATTTTGGAAAAATGCAACTGGGCGTGGATAGCTGTGAGAAGAAGGGAGGGGGGATTGTGCATGGCAAGGCAAGGCAGGGGAGGAAGAAGGGGGCAAGTATGCTGACTCTCACTAAAATTCAGGGGTAAACTCTGAGGAATTGTAAGATTTTTATAGCTGGCAATGTCCAATGAAATACATTGACTACTGTCTGCTTTTTCGCTTTAAAAGTAACTGAATGCCCTGTTACATATATTAGATAAATCGTAATTTTGTATAATTGTATACATATAAAATGTACATATACAATTATTAATATTATTATTATTATAAATGTATAAAAATATATATGTTTATATACACACACTATAAATGATGTTTTAAAATGTTTCACGATGGGGGTATACTTTGGGAGTAGCAGTAAGGATAGGTGATCAGATTGACCGAGGTGTGATGATGACTTTATAAGCTTCAGTCCCATTAGTGTAGACATGATCCAAAGTATTGTCACCTCTTGTGGGACAGGAGACATTTTGGGAAAAATCTGGTAAGTGCAATCCTTAGGTTGGCATGATTGAAATCGCCAGCAACAATAAAGGTGCAATTAACCAGTTTTCTCCTACAATTAAAATTAACAGATGCTAACGTTGTCTTTTATGATGTGTGACATGATCACTTCTGTTAAAATCTCAGAAAATGTTTAGCGTTTCATGACGCTTTAACCCAACTTGTAAAAGACCTGCAGATTTAAATCAACTAACTGTATGAAATTATGTTTTGTATTAATTGAAATTATGTATATTATGAAACATAAATGTATTCACTAAAATTCCCTACAAATAAATATAGTATAGTCTGTACATGCATTAAATCATCCTAGTTATCATCATGTTATATTACCATGTCCTGAGGTTCCTGTTGAACTTGTCTGTAAATATTGAAGAGTTTTGCTGTGAAACTGTCAACCTTGATGGTGCTGTTAAGATACACATCACAGTTAATGACCTTCTGAGCATGAGCATGAACACAGAAAATTTCCCAAACGCACACTCTACATTCACATTCTCCTAAAATTAACTGCAAGGGAAGATAAATGAAAATGACATTTAGGGGAAATCAGAAAACCCTATTTTGTTTAAAAAAATATTTTATTTTATATATATTTCTAAAAAAGATTGTTACCACATGAGCAGTACCTTGCAAGAGCCTCTTCAAGGAACCGTGGACTCTGACTGACTCTGTCTATCAGCCGATTAAAATGGGTTGAGATTTCAAGGGCCTGGTGAAAGAGTACTGTAGGCACCGGGGAAGGGAAGAGTGTGAATGGTGCATAACTGACCACCTACAAACACACACACACAGCTTCCACATAGCATTATCACACATAATTTAGTGAATGATAAGTGTCTGGTCATGACGTACTGGGGCATAATTAACTTTTCAAATGCTGCCATGAGAGAGACTAGATTGCAGATATAAGTCTATATTAATTCTGCTTCTGTGAGTCAGTGTTGAGGTTTGACTTCAGATTTGTTCAGGTTTATGTAGTTTAACAAGTGGGACTGTGACCGCAACAAAAAAAGTAAAAATGGTTTACTTCTGAAGAGTTTGGTGATTCTTTAGTGCGCATTAATACTCCATGCAACAGTGCAGAATCTTTAGCAACTGCCTCCAGTTCTTTGATTAACTCCTCATTTCTTAACAGCTCATCTGGAATTCCGTGAGTAGCCATTGACATCAACCTGGAATGAAGTGAAAGAATATTATATACAGAACAAAACAACAGGGTGTTTTTTTTATTTATTTATTAAAGATTTAAAAGTTTATTAAAGTCATACTTTTATGTATTTACATTTAACACTGTGGAATGGCCACAAAATAAGTTTGTTCCTGTTGTCGCTTATGTTATATTTAAGCAATAGTGCATGAGCAGGAGTGCTGTTGTACTGAATATCAGAATGACTGTGTTTCGGCCTTAGGCATGAGGCCACAGGTCAAAGGTACTCTTGAGGCCAAAAGTATGTGGACACCTGATCATCACACCCATAAACCTGCCCCAAACTGTTTTCACAAAGTTGGAAGCACACAGTCTAGAACAGGGGTGTTCAATCTTATCCGCAAAGGGCCGGTGTGGGTGCAGGTTTTCATTCCAACCAAGCAGGAGCCACACCTGATTCCACCTG
>JANDJT010000050.1:10475937-10496736 GCA_024331685.1 Stegophilus panzeri
CAGTGCCTGTTGCCACCAAGTCTTGCTGCAGGTCTTTTGCAGTCACTCGAGGGTTTTTCACAACCTGCCTTCTCAGATATCTGGTTGCAGCCATTGATACCTTCCTTTTTCTGCCCTGTCCAGGTACTTCATACCTAGCCAGTTCGCATATTTCATGTGTTCCAGCTCAAGCATACCTGGTGCAACTAATGAAGCCCTTGATTATGCAGGGGTCTTAATAAATTTAGATTTTGTCAGTTAGCACTTTTCAGAAATTTAGGAGCACCAGAAATTCAGAAGCACCCACTAAAGTGTTTGGAGCATCAATATTCAGTGTGTGTGTGTGTGTGTGTGTGTGTGTGCTCTCTGTAATTTGTGTGCCACAAAGTGAAGACATGAAGGTGATGTGTTACAACTGTAGCAGATGCTGAAACAGGTCAAGCTTGTAGACCATCAGCTACTAATGCTACTTAGATATTGTTTAAGAAAATAACAGAATAGTAAGGCAGTTAGAAAACATGTAGGCAAACATTTATTGACAAATGTTTAGTAATAAAGAAGCTGGAAAATAACTTAGCAGCTGGCAAAGATGGTTTACCAGCTTGACCAGCTCAGCTTGTGTTTTGGCAACAGGGGTATCAAATTTTATGAGAGATAAAGGATGATCCTTGTTAGAGATAAAGTCTGAGCCTTATTTAGCTAACTTGGCTAGAATATGACACTAAATACCTGCTTTCTCAATGCTGCGTTCTCTATCATCAGAAGTTTGGAATTGAAACTTTTTTTTTTTTTTTAAACACTTTGCTGCATCTTCCAGGAAAGCATTTAATTTCTTTTCGCACAACTTCTCCAGACCTTTCTATATTCTCTCTATTATTGTCTAATCCAGTGATTCTCAAAGTGAGGTCTGTGGACCATCAAGTGTTCTTGAAGCATGGTTACAGCCACTGACCCATTATTATCAGAGTTATTGTATCTACTGAGTTATAATTCACTTATTTGACTGGTCCCTTGAATTGAATGGGTTTAATCCAACTTCAGTAGCTCAGAAATAAATAGTGTATAAACACAGTAGGTTTCATCCAAACCTAAATAACATGAAAACAAGTAGCCTTTTAATAATGTTAGTTTGGACCTAAAGTGTTCTTTTAGTGGAAATCTGACAAAATATGAAATAATGTTCATGAAATAAATGAACCCCTTTAATTGAAGTTAAAGGTCTCCTTGGCTACAGTTGAGGTCATAAGTTTACATACTCCTTGCAGAATCTGCAAAATGTTAACAATTTTTAAAAGAATCATAAACATTGCATTTCTTTTTTATTTAGTACTGCCCTGAACAAGCTACTTTACACAACAGATGTTTGCATATAGTCCACAAGACACAATAATAGGGATTGAGGGACTCATACACAACTATTACAAAAGGTGCAAACATTCTTTGATTCTCAAGAAGGCAACAGGATACATTAAGAGCCAGGGGGTGTTGATTGGTGTAAATTGTTATTATTTTGTCTTCTGGGAAACGTAAACATTTTATGTAGCTTCTGAAGAACAGTACTGAATGGAAAAAAAATAAAATCTTTAAGTAAAATAACAATATATACCACTCATCCTGTAACAAAAGTTTACATCCCCCTGGTTCTTAACATCAGTGAATGTTTGCACCTTTTGTAATAGCCGTGTACAAGTTCCTCAGTTGTCCTCAGTGTGAAAAGATGGATCTCAACATTATATAGCCGCTGTTGGAAAGAAGATGCTGGAAAAGCAAAGAATGTCCAGGACCTGGAGGATTTTTCTGAAGAACAGTGGGCAGTTTAACTACTCAGGACAAACAAGGGACTCATGAACAACTATCACAAATCATAAAAACAGTTGTTGATTATCCAGGTAACGACACACAGTATTAAGAAAAAAGCATATACAAAGCTTGAACTGGTTTATTTGGGCAAATTCAGTTATTATTGTGTCATATAGAAGCATATGTAAACATCTGTTATGTGAAATAGCGTATTCAGGGCAGCACTGAATAAAAAACAAATGCATTTTTTTTATCCCTCTTATTATTTATTTATTTATTTATTTTTAATTATTAACATTTTGCAGATTCTGCAGATTCTGCAAGGTGTGTGTAAACTTGTGACCTCAACTGTACTAAAATCTGAATACCTCTGCTCTAGTCTACATGCATCCATAGAACGCAGAAAACTGATAACTGAAACTTATCAAATACAAGTAGTCAAACAGGGTCTAAATGGTAAGTGGTAGTGTGTGAGGGCATTTTTTTTCATATCTTGTTGGGGCGTAAAGGATACAAGCTCCGAAATAAAGGAACCAAACTGTACTTTACCTTGTTGCTGGGGTGGTATCATCAAGAGTACATCTTTAATACCTTTAGTATTTTTCACCTGGAAATGTATGGTCTATGGTCTATGGTCTGCACTTATATAGCGTTTTTTAACCTTAGTGGTTCTACAAAGTGCTTTACACTGGTTCCCATTCACCCGTTCAAACACCAATGGTAGCAGAGCTACCATGCAAGGCGCTAGCTTGCCATCGGGAGCAACTTGGGGTTCAGTGTCTTGCCCAAGGACACTTCGGCATGCGGAGTCACGTGGGCCGAGAATCCAACCACCCAACCCTGAGCCACAGCCAACCCATGTAATGTAAATACAGTGTACCTTTAAAAATAATTTAAGGTACACAACATGGACCTTCCAAGGTAAAAGATACCAAGCCAGCAACAAGGAAAAGTACAGTTTAGTACCAGTTTTTCTGTGGAGATACATGTCAGGTGACCACAAGGAAAACAACAACAACAACAACAACTGATGGTTGTGGTTACTGATGGTTAGGGTTAGGTTCAGGTGTAGCATAAGAAGTGTGTGTGTGTGTGTGTGTGTGTGTGTATAATCTGTCAGAGGGCGCTCATGAGAGAGAATGCAATGTTTAAAAAAAAAAAAAAAAAAAAGCCCTCAGACTGTAATTGTTCATTCGACACTGTAGGTGTTTTCCTGGGCATGTTTGAAGGACTGACTTGTGTGTGTACTCATGTTGGCTGTGGTGTCATGCGAAAGCCAATAGTCCATTAATACACCCACACATTCTGTCTCCACCCAACTGGACCACAGCAAGGCACCACGAGAGAGGAACCGGTCTTCATCAAATGAAGAGAAGACGAGGATTACATACCGGACGAAAGTGCACTTATTACAAGGTACACTTTTAAGCAAAACACTTCAGGAAGTAGCCTCTTTAGATATGGATTAAAAGACGCGGCTCGCTAGCTTAGCCTCCATTTTATGAGCTGCGTGGCATCCAGACAGAGACTTGCTTTCAGTTTTGAGCATAATTCATTATGCTTGGCTTGGTACGATAATTAATACCACTACGCCACAGTCTTTGTTCTGTTGTAGCCTAAATACCAGAGGTAACTGTCTAGAGGAAATATCATGAAGTGTTACTAAGAAACAATGCGTTTTCGTTGTTGTAGTTTTTTTATTTATTTATTTTTATCGCGAGTCATTGGACACAGGAGTTGAGGAATTGCAGGGGAGTTGCCGTGAATATGGTTCCAGTGTCTGGAGCAGGAAAATGTCGTCCAGCTGTAACTTACACATCATAGATCAACTGGAAAATACCTAAATGAGGATAATGTATAAGACATTATACACCATTATAACAGGCTTAAAGGATAAATACTAAAAGAAATTATAGACCCCTTGAATAGGGATCACCTCGCCTCCTATGCATTCCTCAAATGTTTTTATCATCTAGGCCAGGGGTGTCCAATCTTATCCGCAAAGGGCCGGTGTGGGTGCAAGTTTTCATTCCAACCAAGCTGGAGCCACACCTGATTCCACCTGTTTAATCAGTTGATCTTGGTTTTCAATAGACTCAGGTGTGGCTTCTGCTTGGTTGGAATGAAAACCTGCACCCACACCGGCTCTTTCCGGATAAGATTGGACATCCCTGGTCTAGAATGTCTTTTTCTACATTCATAACCAAGTGGGAACTGAAAAGTTTCCAACTTCCCAGTAGGAAGATCAATTTGAACGGCTCTCTAACTCGTAATTCCTACTCTGAAAGTCTGAGTTTTCTAAGAGCTCGGACTTATCCGAGTTGCGATTCTGTGACATCACATTAACATGGCAGCACAGTTTTTAAGCATTGTTTTAGTTTCTTTTATATATAGTTCCCCTGAAAGTATTGGAACAGCGAGGACAATTTTTTTTTTTTGTTTTTGCTATACACTTTAGACATTTGGTTTGAGATCAATTCAATTCAGTTTTATTTGTTTGGAGCTTTTAACAATGGACATTGTCCCAAAGCAGCTTTACAGAAATATATCATGTGGATAAAATGACAGCCACCAGCTTAATAAAGTTGAGGAATGTTTAAAGGACACTGGATGCTTATTAACTTCCTCTTACTTAATTCTGACAAGACAGAAGTACTTCTACTTGGCCCACATGCAGCTAGAAGTAAGCTTTCTGATTACATATTAACTCTGGATGTCCTTTCTGTTTCATCATAATCTAGGTTGGATTATTGTAATGCCTTACTGTCTGAATGTTCCAGTAGGTACATAAACAAACTCAAGTTAGTCCAGAATGCAGCTACAAGAGTCCTTACTAGAACCAGAAGATATGACCACATCACCCCGATCTTATCAACACTGCATTGGCTCCCAGTGAAATTTCGCATTGATTATAAAGTACTAATACTGAACTATAAAGCACTGAATGGTCTTCAAGCACCTTGTACGAACCCTGTAATTAAACCCCACATCTTCTCAATACTTACAAAAAAAATAATATAATGATAATGAGTCTTTATTAATCACACATACATTACAGCACAGTGAAGTTCTTTTCTTCGAGCAGATTTGTGAGTATGTTATATTTTTACGTTGGCTTGATATTTAATTTGGCGTGAGAGTTAGACAGAGCCTGAAAGGGTGTCTCACGCCAAATGCGTGAGAGTTGGCAACCCTGTCTATGTATATACAGACAAAATGTACTTCAAATTTGTCAGCCATTAATAACTGATATACCACAATGCTGAGCCCCCTAGCAATGTTTTTAACTATAAAAATTAAAACTACATTCAGGTACAAAAGTTCATGTAAGTACAACAGCAATGACTTAACAATGCTACAAACTAAGAGGAAATTAAATTACTTCATGAGACTGGATGTTTGCTGGAGTTAGCACGAAAACGATGAAGGTCGTTGCAGAAATTCTGAGTCTGTTATCACTGAAATGTCTAGTATACAGTCTGCGTCCGAAATCGCGTACTACCCTACTACACAGTAGGCGAAAAGCAGTACACCAGAGGAGTAGGATGTCCAACAGTATGTCCCGAATTCTCAGTAGGCGAGACATATCTGGCTGGCATCCGGCTTCCGGCCAGATTGTGCAACCGATTAGTCAAAAATCCCACAATGCAACAGGACTGGCGCGGACGAGATCAGGAAAAAAAACAAACAAAAAAAATCGGCTCTTTTTAGTGTTAAACAGGACTTGTTTAACAACACCTGAATACATAATTAACCTGTTGAAGATTTAAACAAGAAAACACTTGTCACACCGTTTGAAACCTTTTTTGTGATCTCCATATAATATATGGCATATATCATATCATGCCTTAACCGGCCAACTAACGGCGACGAATTTACCTCAGCCTGTTAACCCCGCCCAGTTTGCATTGCTAATTCAGTTAACTTTCCTGATGTGATTTTTGCCGTTAGTGCAGTTGCTTTAATCTGGTGGTCCCTTTAAGATTTTAGTGTTTATGAAGACATCGAAGGTCACATGACAATGCTAACATGGCGGTTGTAGTATGTCCAGGATTGTCATACTACACACACATGCTGATTAGTACGTACTGTTTCAACGGCCGTGCAGTAGGTACTGCATCGAATGGCATAGGTACCGTCACAGTGTGTGTCAAAATAAAAACTGCACTCCTCGGTAAAAACAAGTGAATTACTGGCACGCTGATCAGTGAACGTTATCTGTCTTTAAAGTAGTTAATGTTGGAAACTCTATAAGTATGTATAGGTTATAGTTTGATTTCTGTCTCATGAACTTTCCAGAACCTGTCTGTTGTGTGCGTGCCAGTAAACATGTCACCATAGGAACTTCCTATTTTCTGCTAGCGAACATATACCATATATGTTCAGAAACCTGTAAGTTTTTGTATTGCCTAAGATGTTTTTCGTGTACGTGGCCAGACAATGTAACTGCCATATTATTTCCACATAGCGGTATGCCTACACCCGGCTAGCTGTACCTCTGTATATGTATATAAACCTCTGTGAAATCTGCAATAAACCAGAAGTCTTTCTGAACTACTCTGTGTGTCAGTTTGGTTCAGTTAGACTCTCTCCGGCGCCGTATACGCTCTGAGGCAAACCACATCAGCGTGGTAACATAGAGAAGAGAAACCCTCTACTCTTTACATAGAGAGGCTGAAGGCTGACGGAGGAAAGAGGGATAGTAAAAGCTGTTATTTACTGCATCCCTACAGTTAATTTACCCAATAAGTGAAGATCGCTTATCTCATGAAGGCTGCTTACCTTCCTCAGATTCTAGTGATCTTATGAGTGCATGTAAGAGTGCAACTAGGTGTTTGTGGGAGTTTAGAAGTCCCAAATGTATTAAACATGCCAGATTAACCCCCTGAATGTACGTGAAAACAGAAATGACGCAACATTGCTCATTCCACGGGATGCTTTCAAAATAAGAGCCCCGTTTTATTCTATGCTACTACTACTGAAACTGTAGTACATACTGAAACTGGTTAATACAATTGTGGACAGTAACCCTATTATTATTATTATTACTATTATTTTTTGTTATATAATCAGGATCTAAGAAAATATTTTTGAACTTAGTAATTTGGGTTATTATCCACAACTGTGTTCACCCGTTTCAAAATGTCTATGTCAGGTCCCAGAGACGGTGACAGCCCTACTGATAAAACCAGCTAGGTTATATACCGTTGCTCCACTTTTACATTGATATGCTTCCTGTTAAATGCAAATATGCCCTTCCGCCTAGCCAATCAATAGTTAACCCATTATCTCTGTTGTGTCAAGCATGATATATACTCTGCCTGTCTTTGAATAAATCAGAGATCTTGCCATTTGAATTTTGTGTCTGTGTGTCATTTGGCAACTCTCCCAAATCCTTGGTGTGGGAAGTGGGAAGTCCTTATGTGGTGGTTAATGTTGTCTTGTCTGGTGTGATCATCCTGGCATTCGATAGTCACATGAAGTTAAAATATTCTTTCAAATATTGGATTTCCCTGTGTTGGGTGAATAAAACCCTGAATTTTGTTACATCACAAACCACCGCCTGCTTCTTTCAGTTATCTACCACACCCATGCATGCTTTGTATGCCCCTTGCGGCCCATGGCTTCATCAATATTAAAAGTAACAGTCAGTATCTGGTGTGGCCTCCAGCTGCTTTAAGTACTACAGTGCATATCATCCTCATGGATTGTACCAGATTTGTCAGTTCTTGCTGTGAATTGTTACCCCACTCTTCCACCAAGGCATTTGCAAGTTCTCAATCACGTCTGTGGGGACACATGATTACATGTGGTTTGCCACTGCAAGGACAATTAGCTGTCCTTCCTGTCTCCCTGTAGCACTGTCTTAGGCATCTTACATTACAGACATTGCAGTTTATTGCTCTGGCCAGTACTCATGCCTCCATGAAGCAGGCCTATGGCATGTTCACGCAGGTGAGCAGGCACCATAGGCATCTTTCTTCTGGTGTTTTTCAGCCAGTAGAAAGGTCTCTTTCGTGTCCTAAGTTATTGTAACTTGTGACCTTAATTGCCTTCCTCCTGTAAACATAGGGCTGTTCCACAGATGCATGTGCAATAATTGTTTATGGTTCATTAAACAAGCATGAAAAACATTGTTTAAACCCTTTCCAATAAAGATCTTTAAAGCTTATTTGGATTTTAGTTGGATGTGTGCACACCCATAAATTCCCTTCATCCTTTACATCTGCCACAATGTCAAACAAAATCCTTTGAGGATGTGATGGAATTTTGCGTGAAATATAATTAAATAATAATATGCTTCTAATAAGTATTGCAACGAATTTATCCTTGCATGTTTGGATATGCAAAGCTGCACAAATGATGTGATAAACTATGCATTGTTCATTAATTCATTGTTGAATAACCAAGACATTTCACATACTATCAGTGCATTTGCTTTATTAAGAATGTTATTAACCAAGCTCCAACAACATTACGGCAGATCCCTGAAGCACAGTGAGGTAATCCAGCTGAGCAGTTATCATAAATTGACGTTGCTTTGAAATGATGCTTGAGAGCGAGAGGATATTCCATTTTACTTACTTCAGTTCTTCTCTCCTCCCATCTCATCCTTGCATCCTAAGGGGGTGGATTTAAGACGAGATGAAAGGAAACGAGGATGCACAAATAAGAAATTAAGAAGCACACTAAGAGTCTATCAGCGTGACACATCTTGACTTGCCAATATTTTCCCACTCTTTCTTGCAAAAGCATTCTAGATCTATCAAATTGTAAGGGCATCACCTGTGCACAGCCTGCTTCAGGTCACTCCACAGATTTTTTGTTAGATTGAGGTCTAGGCTAGGCCATTCAAAAACATTGTTGATCTTTTGGTTAAGCCATTCCTTTGTTGACTTGGATGTATGCATTGTTGTGCTGAAAGTTTACATAACTTTTCCTCTTCTGCTTACTAGCAGACACCTGAAGGTTTTGCACTAAAATCAGCTGTTATCTGTAGCTACTCATGATTCCTTCCACCTTGATAAAAGCCCCAATTCAGCCCGAAGCAGCCCTAAAGCATGAAACTGCCCCCGCCATGCTTCAACATGGGTAAGGTATTATTTTGGTGATGTGCTCTTTAAATTATTTATTTATTTGTTTATTTATTTTATTTTTTTTTACACCAAACAAATCTTTCAGTATTATGGAATTATACCTTTTGTATTTGGTCTCATCAGACCATAACACATTTTGTAATGTGTTATTAATTTAGTTGAGCATGGATGTTTTTTGTGAGAAACAGTTTCCATCTGAGCCACCCTACCCCATAACCATGTGAAGAATGAGATTGTCACAACATGCACAGAGAATTTTTACTTGTCTGATATTCCTGCAGCTACTTTATTGTTGCCATAGGTCTCTTGGCAGCATCCACGGCAAGCTTTTGTCATCTTCTTTTAATACATTTTGGAGGGGCAGCCTGTTTTTGATGATGTCACTGTGGTGCTCCATTTTCTTTATTTGTTGATGATGGCCTTCTTGGTGTTCCATGGTACATTTAAGGTTTTGGAAATTCTTTTATACCCTGCTCCTGATCGATTCCTTTAGACAGAGAGATACCATGCAAGCTTTGTATGCTCTTTGTGGACCATGGCTTCAGCAGTCAGATGAAACCAAGATGTGAAGAAAATCCTACAGAATCAGTTAATCTTTGGGGTTAATCAGAATTACTTCATTGATGACAACTTGTATGATAATTACTTTTGAACAAGAGATAGTATGTGATTGGTTCTTTTAGAGCACTGCCACATTCCCAGTTATAAAAGGGTGTGCACACTTATACAACCAGTTTGTTTATGTTTCCCTAAAATGCAATTTTAAATTAAAAACAGGGTCATGAAACCCCCCTTTCAACTCAAGTCTACCTCAAACCTTTTGAAAAATGCAACTTAAATGGGCGTGGATGGCAGTGAGAAGAAGGGAGGGGAGTGGGCGAGGCAGGGCAGGGAGAGGGGGCGAGCATTAAAAATCAAGGGTTAACTGTGAGGAATTGTAAGATTTTTGTAGCTGGCAAAGTTAAAGTCAAATGAAATACATTGACTAAAGTCTGTTTTTCCCTTTTAAATGTAACTGAATGCCCAGTTACAAGTATTACATTAATCATAATTGTATACATACAAATGTACCTATACAATTATTATTATTATAATAAATGTATAAATACATGTTTCTATACACACTGAATGCATATATGTGAAAATAAGTGCAAAAGACCCCCAAAACAAATTCATTCTAAGTACGTCTACATACCATCGCGTCATCGAAGTACTATAGTACATTGCCACGTCACTGCCTGTGACGTTGACACAAATTAGATTTTAAAACACGGAAGACAATAATTCTACCAATTTTCTCCTGCAACTAAAATTAACGGATGCTAACATTGCCTTTTATGATGTGTGAGAAATACCTGTTAAAATATCAGAAAATGTAGTTTACTGTTTCATCACTAATTTTGATATGTTGTAATTTCATATTTGAGGGTGGAAAGAGTTCTGACGATTTATTTTAGTTTACTTTTTTTTTTTTTTTTAAAAAAAGACAAAAACTTGCCATTTATATCCACGGTATAATCATTCAGCTATCCCATAAACAGTAGCAACAAGAGCTGCTTCACATAAAGCATAGGTCCAGATTACTCAAATGTATCCAACTCACTTGATGCATCCACTGCTGTAATGCCATACATGTGAGGAGACTTAAAAAACAAAAAAAACAAAACAAAACAAAAAAAAAAAACACCATTTTTTTTTTTCCCCCATTTTATTTTACAAAGAAATGGCAGGTGTCCTTTCTTAAACTTATATGTTCCTGCAACAACAACAAAAAAAAGAATGTAATTAGAAACCATGACAATCTCAAGAAGAATTTCATCCCCACTTTCAGTTGTTCAAAGCGTTTGGAAGAATAGTCAGTGATTATTTTACTAAACAAGTTGAGCAGCCATCTTTGGTGTTAGAGATGAAAGACCGAACTCAAATCCAAGTGAATGAATAGGTGCTTATTCCATTTCACCAATGCTCAAAGTCAAAATTGAATAAACATTTCTTTACTATAAACACATGCTAACCAATATGCAAATTTTACATGGGAAAAAAGTCTGAGATACAAGACCAAGTTTATTTGAACTAAATGAATAGGAAACAAAAGTGAGTATGCATTTATTTCCAAACTGCTTCCCAAATCTTTTTGGAAACTTTCCCAAAGGAAAGTACTCCAAGTAATACATATGGACATTTACACAAACTGGTTACTTACTTTGACACAATGGAGTCGTTCTTTGCCAGTCTCAGGAGAGAGTCATCAGCTTCCCCCTGGGAATATATGAGTTTTAAAATCATGTTTTTGTTACATTTTTCCTGAAACCTGTTGAGAGTGTAAACCACCTTGTGGTTCAATGCAAACAGCTAAATATTGCCTAATATATGTGCAAGTCTCAAGGGAAAGCTTTCAGGCATATAAGAAATTATAAACTTTCAAGGCATCTAAAAATCTACATTTCAGTCTGGGGGAGTTTGAGATGATCTTATGTGAAAAGAAATTATTATTTTGTGATTCTAAGGCACCGAAAGCTTTTAGTTCATCGCCATGAGACAAAAGCATGCACAGTGGAAAATGCCATTAGACAAAAACTTTACTTTATTCATTCTGATTGTGTACATGTGCATGACTTAATGACTAAACATACACCTTACCATTCTGCGAATAGCACCACAGATGGCATAGGTCTTGAACTGGCCATTGAACCTGCCTGTTACCTTGTCAACCTGAGGAAGTTGGAAGAGAATGGAAAAGAACTGATAGGTTATATTATCGTATAAATGAACTGCAACAGATAAGCATCTTTATCTGAATTGAACAGCATTGCTACATTCCATTAGCAGATTTAACATTTTTTTTTTTTTAAGCTGGTGTGTATCCTGTAGTTTATTAATGTCTTAATTAAATAAAAGTTTTATAACTGTATGAAGCACATCTTAGTGACAATACACAAGAACACAAGCCAGAAAAGTAAAAAGAATGCTGCTGCAATCTACCTGGCTGAGACCTACCTGGCTGAGACCTAGGCTGTGTCCGAAATCGTGTAATACCCTACTACAAAGTAGGCGAAAAGCAGGATGCCAGAGGGGTAGTATGTCCAAATTCTAAGTAGGCAAGAAATACCCAGATGGCATACTGCTTCCAGCGGTTTGTTTAGGTTACTTTCAGGGTTTTTTGCAAAATGCAGGTGAAGGGCAGGAAGTGATTTTCTACATAGGAAGCACCATCACAAACTCAAAATGCCTACGTTTTGCGTCGTTTATAGTTGCTCAAATTGATCAAACCGGGAAAACACAAGGAGTCTTTATCGTGTACAAGAAGTAATTGTTCATATTGGTGAAAAATGCAAGAAATTGACTGACGTCAGAAAAAGTGGCTTGTAAACCTGCACCTGCGGTCCGGAGGAGCAGTCGGATAGTGCTTGTGTGTGTAGTGGCCACTTTGTTAAGTTAATACTAGGAATGAAACGGTCACCGGTTTCCCGATAAAATTTCCCCGACGGTTAGTATTACAGTGTCACATTTAATTATTATTAAAACCCGTGCGTGAAATATCGTGATTTGTAGAACTCGTGATAAACGCTGTGCGCACACACCCAGCATGAGTCTGACGTAGATACAGTATGCAACAGTTTTTTGAGCGAGAAAACAGATGCTACAATTAAAAAAAATTAACTTGTCTGCCTAATGAGTCAGAGTCGCAGCACAGAGCAGCAGGAGTCTGATTTATCACGTGATGAGAGATGGCGGAAGATTTGGTTTAATATAAGCGAGTACATCATTGTACTGTTTTGTTGTGTTTTTCAATAAGAATAATAATGAACCCACCATTTAAGAAATTGCCACCCCCGAATTGCAGCTAATTCGAAAGCGAAACGGAGATGTGCACAGCAATTCATAAACAATTTAAAAGCGAGGGGAAAAAGAGGCAAAAGCGCCCTTTCACAGCAACTTTCTTCTGGCAAGCTCTGCAGACAGGGTTACCATCTTCTATTAAGTTTCCCTCAGCATTTTTGTAAAATCCAAAATATGACCACACATCGGATTTGGTCCTCTTAAATCTCCTGAGCGCCATTACTGCCTTCCGCCATGTTCTGAACTGAACTAAATGATCACAGCAAGCCTAGTGACAACCATCAATCACTTTATAGTGAAATATAATACCTGTTTAAACAATTTCGGTGCGTGTATCAGTACTTTTTGCACATTTTAACAATACTGTGATAATACTGATAACCGTTTTAGTTTTGGTCACGATAATAGTGATATGAAATTTTCATAAAGTTACATTTCTAGTTAATACAACTTACATACGTTTATGTAACGTTAGCTGTTTCCATACTTTGTAAAGTTAAAGTAATTGTTTTGTGACGATCCATGCCTTTTAGTGGCGTTTCGGCAGACCTTTCAGAGTGGTTAACCTAATAACGTAAACAACCGTAACGCTAACATCGAGAGGCACAGCAGTGTTAAATGTTTGTTGCTAGGTTAATCCACAGGACAAAAAAAAAAAGAAAAAGAAACGCCACACACCCTGGCAAAAACCAAACTATAATTATTGTGGAGCACCTTGGTATGGGGGTTGCTGACCCAACCACTAACAAAAAAGTTGCATGCCTCCATACTTTTGTATGCTTTCATTTGTTTTCTGGAGTAGAAGGATGTCTGGAGGACAAGGTAGTTGCTTATATCTCCCGCCTCGATGGCAGGCAAGTATTTTAATTGAATAGAAAAATCGCTCCTCTTCATAACATAAGGATCACGTCCAACTAATGTTATTTTCTGTTTCTACCTCTCTCTTTTAATAGTGTCTAAACCAGGACAGTACGGACTTTCCTCCATCTAGTCCATTCTGCTTTTCACTTCCTGCCCTCCATCTGAATTTCACACGTCATCAGAATCATGTGACTGCAAAGAAACTATAAGGATAAAACAGACATCATATACGGTAAAAAACAAAAACAAAAAAACCCCAAACCCTTCCTAACTCATACATATCTTAACATTTTTGCATTGCGATATATTGTAACATGATATCGTTACACCCCTACCCCCCACATTAAATTGTTAATTCAGTTAACGTTGCTGATGTGATTTTGTGCTGATTTATAACTAACAGTATGCAAATACAACAAAAACCATGTCTGGAATAGGAGAATTCACTTACAGGAAAATAAGCAGATAGAAAAAGCAGGTGATAAACTCCAGGGGTGTGCATGTGTGTATAACAAATCAGTGCATTTGGTGGAATTTACATTTCACTAAAGACATCACAGCTTGTGTGACAGGACTTTCATGACAAACATGAATGCATGCAACACTGTTGTGCAAGTTTAAATGAGGCAAAGCCAAAACATTACCAGTGTCCATAATGTCATTGGTTTTGAGAAGAAAAGGATTAATGCTATGATCAACTTATTTACCTCAGCAATGTTGATCTGGATGGAGGCATGGTCCTTTGCACCAATAATTCTGTTGCTAGCAGAGCTGCAGATGAATTTTTTCATATTTAAATTACACCCATCTCATTTAAGTTTCAGTGGCTAAGATTATTTAAATGCTCCATACTGAACAATCAATAACACGTCGTTATTACAATAAGTTTATTTACCATTTACGAGGCACGTACAGGTCCACGAATTCTCCAGCGTCGTTTTGCATGGTGTAGATTTTTATTGGCCGTTAAGGCTTTCTAGACCTGAACACAGCACATGCAGAAAGTAGACGTTTCATATTCGGTTGGCCATTTCTCTTTCTCTCTTTCTCTCTTTCTCTCTCTCTCTCACACACACACACACACACACACACACACCATATCAAAACCGTCAACTAATGTCAACAGAGAAACGGCTGATCTAATGGCACGGTTTGACGGAAACTAGCGTACACGTCTAGCAGGTGGGCTAATGCTAATCACTGCTACATGGCATAGGAACCTTTGCTCACCGCATTAAATTTATAAAGCCTAATACATTACTAAAAAGGCTACTCCACCTATATACACAATTTACTCATTACATTGACATCACACACAGAATCTAATCGAAAATCTATTAAACATTACAGCGTAAGAACGAACACAAGAAAATTTTGTCGAGGAGCACGTTTTCTTCTTACCGCAGATCACCAATGGCTGACAGAAAAGGAAGAAAGCAGCATCATCAGGAAATGACGTTAGGTAGATCGGAAGTGAAGCGTGTTTCCAGTCGTAGTCTCAGCGCCCCCTAGTGCCTCTCGGGTGATGCCACTGACAAAATCCAACGTCTAGAAACTGCACTTCCTGATTGTCACATTGTGGAAATAACAAACGGAACGAATGGTGGGAGTGCGATGCCGTATTGAGTTCTAGTTTATCTAGTCCGCACTATTATGTCCACTTTGTGAAAATTATATTACTGTTAAAACTGATTTTTTTAAAAAACTTGTAGCCATGTGGAACTGATGTGTGTACATTTTGTGTCTAATGAACAATGTTTTTTTTGTTTTTTTGTTTTTTTAGCTCTGACACTCAGGCTAGTCTGTTTTGTGCTGTCTGCAGAATTGATTGAAATCATTTAACTGAAACTTAAACTGAACTTAAGTGCAAAACTCATTTGAAAAACCGTCATTGCACCGACGTCATGGCTTCGTCTCAGCCAATTAGATCTCGGGTCGTTATACTACTTAATTAATATTCATAAGCTTACCTCGCTATGTCCTCCGATTTGAGAATTAGCCCTCAATCCCCGCCTCATTGTCGGTGTTCCAAATGCTGATTGGCTGACTGTTCACTGTTGTGGAGTACAATCATACCCCTCTATGGAGCGTGTTTTGCCTTGTACCCAGTGTGTAAGGACGTAAGAAAGGATTTCCTGGACATACGACTTCTGTGAACGTAGGGTTTAATGAACGTTGTTTTGCATTATTAATGTCAATAAGCTCATTATTTGGACCGGGCAACTAACTGTGAGTTGTGAGGGAGTGAACGCAGTTCACAAGTTCATTTGGACGAGCTAGAAACCCAAAACGGCCTCATCTCGCCTTCAAGTGCAAAGTGCAAAGTGCAAGTACAGTTGCTTTATTTAACAGAGAACGGTACTAAATACGCTACTGCAAGCAAGATTTTATACGTTAGATCAGATAGCCTGTGAGCTGCGTTTATTTTGGTAGTTTATCACTTAGACAAAAAAAAATGCCAACCATTGTCAACGTGCTTTGAAATAAGGTAGCTCGAATTAGCTACAAGATTTGTCCTGATACGAGCTGACTGTTCTGTAGCTAGTTGTTAGCTTGATTCTTGCTAGCAGATTCTGTTCACTTATCCAAGTCCCGAAAGCTCAAGATCCATAGATTTGGCTCCTTCGTCAGTAGTGTTTATATGCGGAAGTTGGTAACATAGGGCACGTTTAACCAGGGGACTCCAGGAAGTTCACTAGCTGCTGGCTACTTCTGTTTTAAGCTTCACTCCACCTCAGGAGTTAGTGTAGAAGAGTCAGTAAAAAGGACGCAGTGTTGGTTTTGCACTGATAGTTTAGTTTCCTATCAGCCACGATGCTACCAGATAAAGTTCCCGCGGAAGAGACGCTGCACGCCCCCGAAGAGTTGAAGGAACAAGCTCACGTCTGCAGCTTCGAGAAATACACGGAGCTCTACAACAAATCGGTCGATTCTCCGGAAGGTATTATTATTATTATTATTATTATTATTATTATTAACAATAACTGTAAACATTAACGTATCGCTTCTAGTTTAAGAAGCTATGCATACAACACGAATGTGGCTTGGCTATGCTAAACCTCCCCTATGTGTGAATGAGTGTGTGCATTAGGGCTGCAACTAATGATTATTGTTGATGATTATTTCTTTGATTAATCGATTAGTTTGATTAAAAGGCAATATTTTAATTTATGTATTATGAAAAAACGTTATTTCACAGTCTGCCCAATGTTGTCCTTCACACATTGTACAAATTGAAGGCTATGAAAAGGGTATTAAATGTATGTATGTGGGCCATGCTATACATTGTGCAAAGAATTTTAAAAATGTATATATTTAATATTTTAATATTATATTAAAATATTTTATTTTTAATATTATATTTTGGAAAACAAAAAAAAACCACTGATTGTCCACAAGCTTTAAATCAGAAGTTAAATCACTATATTAAAAATGCTAAAAAAGGGAAAAAAAAAAGAAAAAAAAAAAGCACAAACTAAGTGTTAACTGTTAGCACACATTCACTCATTTGAACACAGTAACATGTTACTTTATTCTGTAAATGCAAACTTCTTACATTTATATACAATTACATGTTATAACCCCATTACAGTTACTGCTCTCATAAAAAAACACAATTACTTTTGTTTCTAAATATAGCATCAAACAGCATTTGGTCAAAATGTATATTTTAGTCAGAGTTATTGTGCGCTATTTGATTGACGTGCATGTGTGGACCCGTGCTCCTTCAGTGAAGTTTAATGGAGACTCACTTGCTGTCAGGACGAGTCTTTATGTAAAATGGAAATACTGGTGTGAATTTCTAACATTTGCAGATAAGGATATAAACATAAAAATGTTATTTCTGCACTGAAGAAAACATGTCTGGAACACATTAAACAGCACACGCATCTGTCGCAGCATCTGACACGACAAGCCATGTTAATACACTTACGAGTTTGTTTGAAGCATTTAATATAAAACATTCTCATGTTTTGGACGACCAGGATCGTACACTTTTCCCGCAGAAGCTCACTCTGTGACCTCCGCTGTTTTTCAGATGTTTTATTCATAGAAATGCATTTTTCACCATTCTGAAGTGACATCACTGATGGGGGTTATCCACAGTGACGTCACAGACCCAAGTAATCGCTAATGAAATTCATTGACAATTATTTTTATCGATTTTATCGATTAGTTGTTGCAGCCCTAGTGTGCATGGATGCCAGTGGACTACCGTCCGATTCAAGGTGTATTCCTGTCTCATTTTTCTTCCCATCACATACACAATATAAAAAAAAAAGGTAAAACAAAAAAAGGCTAACCACAAATTTGCCACCTGCTGTGCACACCCTGTCTGATGTGTGTTGTCCTGGCTGTGGCACACATGAAGGATTATCTTGAATCTTAGACACTTAGATTTGCTTTGTAAAACTGACTTCTCTTTATGTTTAGAGTTTTGGGGAGATATTGCCAAAGATTTTTTCTGGAAGACCAAATATACAGGCAAGTTCCTGGACTACAACTTTGATGTGACCCGGGGTGAAATTTACATCAAGTGCATGGAAGGAGCCACCACAAACATCTGCTACAATGTCCTGGACCGCAATGTCCATGAGAGGAAGCTGGGAGACAAAGTGGCTTTTTACTGGTCAGTCTATGTGATCTGTTGAACCACAGTCTGCACAATTACTCAGTACTGCCACAGGACTAGTGTTTACTGAGAATTTGTTTAAATCTGTCATCTGATTTGCTTATTCAGAATGTCTGTAACTTGCACATTAATCTGAAGATTAGAGGCCCTTCTTTACGGATTGGATTGTTGACAGTTTGGTACAATCCTACATTTTCCATTCTCTGATGCCGCTGTTGAAACTACAGCCAGCACAATTCTCTGAGCTTGTTTAGCGTAAACAAGTTTAGATCACAAATTTAGAATAGTTCTCTATAAAGTTAAATCTGCTCCAACCATAGTCATTGCAATAGGCACAGTATTAAGATCGTTTTAAATTCCCTAGATTCTTTTTCACATTCCCATACAGTACTGAATTGCAGATTTGAATTTTGTAACAGGAAATCTGCTGATGAATGCAGTTCTGCCATGCCTTGACAAAAATGCAGAAAATATCTATTGCCCTTCTGCTGGACCTGTAGTTTTTTTTTTTGTTTTTTTTTTTGTTTTTTTTAATTTTATTTATTTCTGCCTTCTCTACAATGCTCCACAGTGTACCAAAGACAATTATTCAGTTTACAAGGCAAATTGCTCTATGATATTTAATATTTATTATTTGTTGTTTTACTGTTACTGCTCATTATAGTAAGTATTTTGATACTTGGTAATTATTTTCAAGAAACTTTTGATTTCCTTATTTTTAAAGGCATTGTCACCATACAGAATTTCTTTAGAAGTGTTGAAAGACTTGCTCAATACTGTAGCTTTCAATACATTGAGCTCTTTCCACTGACTGATCATATTTTTGAATCACAATATTTCTGCCCTTTCCAACACAGGAACCTGCAATTATTTGAAACGGCACATTTTGTATATTCCAGTAAAGCTTGTCTGTGTGGTCAAATAACTGAATTAACCTCAGATTGACATACTCTTATCTTGTATATGATTAAAATTAGTTAAGAGCACTGATTTGTTGAATTACATCACTGAATCTTTCCACTCTAAAATATTTATAGTTATAGGGCTGTACAATGCTACAATATTGTCACTTATGCAAGGATAAATTTATTCTGAATGGGGGGAAAAAAATACAAAAAACCCAATTTGGACCTATTTGAAAGACTTTTGTGTATGTGAGTGCATGTGGTTTGCATATGAACCAAATTTCCCATGGGCTTTGTTTATTTGTTTGTTTGTTTGTTTTGTAGTTGCACAAAGTGGGTTAAGAAGGTTCCATTGGAAATCAAATTCTACATTAGTCAGCGATTATGATAAAACTGCTTTTTGAAAGAGTATAACAATCATGAAAGCATGAAAAGAAAAAAAATGTAACTATTAATTAATTTATTTATTTTATTGATTAATTGTACCACTTATAGCAGTCAGCACTAGTAGCATTAGTATTGGTCACAGCATAATTTAAATGAAATTAAATCAGCAATACAATATTATAGTGGGCCACATTTTATTAATCTTTTATTAAAGTTGTGTAAATGTTAGTGTAAGCCAAACCAAACTAAAATATTCTGCTGGATTTACAAAAGTTTCAAAAACACTTATTTTTTTTCCATACTTGCGTGCTTATGTTGATCACCTGTAATGTGCAGAGAAAGTTCCTGAAACAGCTCATTTGCATTTAGTGACCCCCACAAACCTCCATAAAAACTCAAGTGCACAGACAACTGGGAGCACATAGTGAACGATGAAAGTAAAGGCTGAAAGACAGAAGTGGAAGTTATTTTGACCCACTACTATGCCAATAAAAATATGTAATAACATATAATAATAATAATAATAATAATAATAATAATAATAAGCAGGCCTGTCCTACATTTATACGGTTGCATTTCTTTTGTCATAATTTAATGACTTATTTTCTTTGTCTTAATTTTTGGGTTTGTGTTGGCTTGCTTTCTTTATTTTTTATATTCTTTAATTCAAATACAAAAATAAAACAAAATGTTCTCCATTGTACCCGTAGTCGCTGACCTAGTGAACTAGCATGAGGATTTTTTTTTTCTTTTTTTCCCCAAGTTTACAAGATTTTCTCAAATACCAACTTTCTTGTGTAAATGTTTGTAATGAGGCCCAGTATTTGCTAATAATAATAAATATAAATAAATAAAAAATACATTAGAAATGGACCATTGAGGGACTGCGTCCTCACTGCAGCCTGTAGTGGGATGACGTAGTGGATTACATCCACTATGTACTGGATGTTGTAACCATAACCATAGATAAATTACTTGGCGACATGCTATGTCTGCAGTCAGTGCGTGCATGCTACAACATCCAGTACATAGTGGATGCAGCAAGAGGCTACACTGAGGCACGCAAGAGCAGATGCTTGTCTGTTTTCAAGGGGGATCTATGGACAGATAGGTATTTTACGTAATGCTTTTTTAAATATTGGTAAAATATTACTGAATAAATGATTGAAACAGCAAATTTTCCTTGTGGTTTTGTTCAAGTATATCAACTTCATTAATCGGCACTGTTTCAAAGAGGATCAAATGTTTCCTTGTCCAAATATGTCAAAAAAGCCAACAATTTCCATGGGGTGTACTT
>JANDJT010000050.1:10499976-10518126 GCA_024331685.1 Stegophilus panzeri
ATTTATAACTAAGCACATTTTCTGTCTTTTACATTTTATTAGTTTTTTGTTTGTTTCAGTTTTTAGATCGGTTCCTCCAGTTTGCCATGTCTGCTGATAATATTGTGTTTTTTGGGGGACTATATCAAAACATGGAAACTGAAGTTGACTTTGCAAGTGATATCTGGCAACCATGAGCTTAAATGAAGTGAATGCGCTGTCTGTTAGTTGGTGAAGGGAGAGCGGCAGCATACTGTATGTTTACAGACTGAATAGTTGCTAATCTTGATTATGATTAGTGAGGAATTATTTAATGAAGAAGTTTGAATTACACCCAATCTTGTAGCATTAGTATTAATTTACTCCGTCCAACGCCGCTATGGCTACATGAGCAGGTCATAGTCGCAGGTTCAGGTCATTTTGCGTGATCAATAAAAGATGGCGATTTGTGAGATCGGCAGGTTGAGAGAAGCAGATGATGTACGGTGTTACTCATCATCATAATGGCTTCTTTGCAGTATTTGCGCACTTGTTCAGTTGTTCACTTGTTCTGAGATGATTGAAAGCAGTGTGAAAGTAGCTAAGCGTGGTGTAGCTAGATGCATTATGGAGTTGTAGTTTTTATTCCGATTGTATTATACAACTTCGAACAGGTCACTCGCACCAGTGCGAATATATTTTTTTCACAGTCGCACAAAGTACTTTTCAGTCGCAAATTGGTGTGCCAAATTTCTGATTTTAGTTAAATTCAGTTTTATTTATATAGCGCATTTAACAATGGACATTGTAATAAAGCACCTTTTACAGAAATCTGGATATAGATTTAAATTTAGATCCCTGATTAGCAAATATCTATCTGCAAACCACAGACATTGTATGCGGAACCTGGCAATCTTGCTCATGGAAAAACAAAACATAAAATGAAATAATAAAACTTTGTTAAATACCAAGTTCATTTACCAGATAGCAATAGGATATTTTTTTTGTCAGTGGTTTGCTCCAATATCCCAACCTAAAAACTGAGCTCCAAAATTAAACCATATTTCTACCATATTTCTGTACAAAAAAAAAAAAAAAAAATTATTTGAGGCATTGCGCCATATAGCTAATTGGAGGCATTGCTCCATGCACTGTGCACAGCTGGGCTCTCTTGTATGTTCATTGCACGGTTTTTGGCATTCTTAAATGATCGTTCTTCATTGTTATTAAAATAAAATCATCTAAAATAAAAACAGGCACAGATACAGATAATAGCATTGCATTACAACCCTAATACATGTATATGTTGTGCTTTTCATTCATTTCCCTATTTTGGGATACCTTTGGACATGCACATACATCTGGTAACATTTTAAATAGGTTGTGTATTTATTATTATTTTTTTAAATGTATGTCATGCTCCAGTTTGCAGGCTTTTCAGCTGAATCACTCTGTGAAAGAATTATGGATTCTCAGTGTTGTCTGCTGATTACATCTGGTAAGAATTGTTTCATTTTAAACTTCATCCTGGTTATCATTAACAAGTTAAATTTACCTATTTAAATGCAGCAGTGCCCTTTTAATCAATTATAGGAAGTTATGTATTATAAAAGGTTTGGAATTAACTTTCTAAGCTGTATAGCACCAAATCCTGGCATTGTACTGGCATTTTGGCTCTTTCTCCAAAGCTGCATTGCGTATTATTTTCTGACAGGTCTAGAGAAGAAAATAAATGATAAATTGATGTAATTTTTGGAAAAAGTTAATGCTGTCTGTAATAGAAAGATGTCAGAACACACAGTGCATTGCAGCTTGCTGCATATGGGGGTCCGTAGCCATGAACCAGTCAGAGTGCCCATGCTGACCCCTGTCCAACACTGAAAGCATATACAATGGGCACGTGAGCATCAAAAATGGACAATTGAAGCATTGGAAGAAGGTGGCCTGGTCCGATAAAATCAGATTTGATCCATAGGGGAGGGTTGGGGACATAGATTGATCTTTTGGCTCAACTCTCTCTTCACCACAACAGACTGGTACCTATGTCCACATGACTACTGACACTGTCCTGATCCATCTGTCAATCTCTTCCTTCACTCTCTCCAAATTTCTGAACAAGATCCTGAGATACTTAAGGTCCCCTGTTTGAGGCAGTGTCTTATTCCCAACCTGAAGGTAACTGAAGGTAACCCTATTTTGGCTGAGAACCATGGCCTCAGATTTGGCGGTGCTGACTCTCATCCCACCTCTTCATACTCTCCTACAAATGCTCTGCCGGACGTGAGAGTTGATGATCTCCCGGGCAGGGGCCTCTGCCAAACACTCCCAGCAAACCCTCACAACACACTTGGGCTCACCAGGTCTGTCTGGCATTTTCCCTCACTATCTTATCCAACTAACCACCAGGTGGTAGCTCTCCTCCTCTCTTCACCCAGGCGTCCAGAACATATGGTTGCAAATACAATGAAACAAGTACATAGTCGATCCTCAAACTGCAGCCTAGGGTGCGCTGATACCAAGTATAATTATGAACCCCTTTATGTTTGAACATGGAATCTGTTATGGATAAACCATGATTAGAACAAAATTTTAAAAATTCCTTGCGAAGCCGAAATTCAATGATGTGCATTGAGGTGAGCCCGACTATATCTAGACAGTATCTCTCCACCTCACGCACTAGCTCCAGCTCCTTTCCCACCAGAGTCCTTAAGCCTGTTTCAGTATGGGGGATCAGTCTGCCAAAGCCTCTGCCTTCAACTGCCACCCAATCCACAATACACCAGACCCTTGCTACTCCTCCTGCGGGTGTTGAGCCCACAAGAGGATGGTCCCATATAGTTTCTTTGGGCTTTGCCCGGCCAGGCCCCGTGGGTAAGCTCCTGACCACCAGGCACTTGCAGACGAGTCCCCATACCCAAAGGCCCCTACTCCCCCAAGGCCTGGCACCAGGGTGGGTTATCTGTTTCTCTTTTCCAGGTGAGGTATCTGGGTCCTTAGTTTTTTCTTTCATAAGGATCTATTAATTGCTCTTAGTCTGGACCAGTTTGCTTTGGGAGATTCTACCAGGGGCTATTCACCCCCAAAAACACAGCTAGGTAGCTAGATCCTAAGATCAGTGGGGCACAAAATCCCCTCCACCATGATAAGGTGGTGATTCATTGAGAAGTATGCAAAAACATATAAAATATGTAGAACTCTTATATAGAATACATAAATCACTACTGTCCAAGAACTAGATTGCATTAATTTATTCCTGGTAAGTGCAAGCACTCAAATGAAATTTAGGTTGTTATCTTATTTTGTTCCCTTTCTGTGTTGCTTTCTCAGATGGCTTTTACAGAGGTGATAAGCTCATAAATCTTAAGGTTATTGCTGAAGAAGCTCTGCAGAAATGTCGAGACAAGTAAGCTTTACATAAAGCATGCCAAATTTGTAAAGGTCAGGTCTCTAGCTCACTATCTGAAAGTTGTGCTTGTTGAATACACTGTGTGTGTGTGTGTGTGTGTGTGTGTGTGTGTGTGTGTGTGTGTGTTTGTGTGTGTTAGGTCTTTTCCTGTAGAGCGGTGTATTGTCCTGAAACACTTGTCAAAGGACGAACTGGAGGCCTCTTCACCAGGCTCCATGTCACCCCCAGCAAAACGATCTTGCCCTGACCTACAGGTGAACTTTGACTGACTATAGGTTTTGTCCATTAACCAATTTGTGTAAGCTGCAATTTTATACCAATACTGTTGACCCAATAGGTGTTTTTTCACCAAATACAGTCATGCGTCTCTTTTTTGGGGGGGATTTTTGATGAATTTTCATGCATTTATAACAGAAATCTGGCAGCACCTGAAGGCTGTTGAATTAAACGATGGTGCCCATTTGATATTGTTGATATTTATTATGGCTTGATCTTATACCAAATATGCCTGGTCTGAATAAATGCAATTTTTGTTTTAGAAGCTTTGTATTTATCATTCTATACCTTTGTATAAGTGCACCATTTCTGAAATGAAACAGTGGTGTAGTGTACCCTATGTAGTGGACTGTATGTTCAAATTGCAAGCCATTTGAGATTCATCACAAAGGGAAAAAAAAAACTTAATTCTAGAAAGAAGCTAAATTATCTACCAACAGAAAAAGCAACCAACCAAAAAAACATGAAATTAATAAAAAATGTTTAGAAATAGGGTAAATAATCTTGGATTTGGTTCATGGTAATTTTATAATAGGAAATACTAGCTAAATATGACTATACAGTCCCCTCTGAAATTATTGGAAAGGCATGGCCAATTCTGTTTGTGCTGTACACCAAATACATTTTGGTTTGAGATCAAAAGATGGATATGAGACGAGAGTTTAGGATTTCAGCTTTTATTTCCTGGTATTTACATCTGTCTATGTTAAACAGCATAAAACATTTAACCTTTTGTATCAGACCACCCAATTTTTAGGCAAGCAAAATTGTAGAAACAGATAAATCTTGAAGTAGATTAAAGTAAATAACTCTTATTTGGTTGCATATCCCTCACTTGCAATAACTGCAACAAGCCTGTGACTCACTGACATTAGCAAATTGTTGGTTTCTTCTTTTGTGACGCTTTTCCAGGGTTTTACCGGAGCCACTTTCTGCTGTTGTTTGTTTCGGGTGGGGGGAGGTTGTCCCTTCAGTCTCCTCTTCAGGAGGGGAAATGCATGCTCAATTGGGTTAAGGTCTGGTGACTTGGCCAGTCTAAAACCTTCCACTTTTTCCACCTGATAAAGTCCTTTGTTGGCGGTATATTTTGAATCATTGTCTTGCTGCATGATAAAGTTCCTCCTGATCAGTTTGGATGCATTACTCTGTAAATTGGCAAACAAAATATTCATATAAACTTTGGAATTCATTCTGCTGCTGCCATCATGAGTTACATCATCAATAAAGATTACTGATCCTGTACCAGAAGTAGCCATGCATGCCCAAGCCATGACACTACCTCCTCTATGTTTCACAGATGAGCTTGCATGTTTGGATCATGAGCAGATCCTTTCTTTCTCTGCTTTGGCTTTTCCATTACTTTGATGGAGGCTAATCTTGGTTTCAGAACTTTTGTGGCTCATCTCTATATTTCTTTGCAAATTCCAATCTGGCTTTCCGATTCTTACTGCTAATGAGTGCTGAGCCTCTTGTGAAGGTTGGTGGTGGTTGTCACTGGTTGAAAAATATTTTTTTGGGTTTTTCTTCACAGCTCTCAGTATGTTTTGGTTGTTAACTGTTGTTGTTTTCCTTGGCTGACCCATTATGTGTCTGTTGCTCAGTACACCAGTGGTGTCTTTTTCAGGACATTCCAAATTGTTGTATTGGCTATGCCCAATGTTTGTGCAATGCCTCGGATTGATTTTCTCAGCTTCAAAATGGCTTGCTTTTCTCCCATGGACAACTCTCTGATCTTCATGTTTACTTATCCCTTTCAACAACAAATGCAATCTTCCCAGGTGAAACTGAAGGCTAAAACCAAGAGTAAATGTTCAGAGCTATTTATTGTTTAAACAACCAATGTAACAGGACACATCTGGGTAAGAAGAAACACATGTCAGTCACATGTTCCAATATTATTGCTCACCTAAAATTAGGTGGTCTGATACAAAAATGCAGTATGTTCTATGTCATTTAACACATCTACATATAAATACCAGGGGCGAAAAGCTGAAATTCCAAATTCTTTTCTCATATTCATCTTTTTATCTCAAATTCTATTGTCTTCATTCTTCAGCAAAAACAACTGAATTGGCTTTGCTGTTCCAGTAGTTTGAGAGGAGTGTATTCAAGATAATGATTTCAAAGATGTGATTTTTTTGCAGTCTTCAATCTGCAATGCATAGTGTTCAGAATTTGAGGACAGATTGCAGCAAAAGTTTCAAAAATAACTTTTGGTGTTATTTCATCATGCCAAATTCAGTTCATCACTAGTTGTTGTAATCTGCTGGGTATATTTTGAAGTAACTGCAGTAGCAAATGTACTTAATATTACGGTTGTTTACGAAACATACATATTGTTTTCAAAAGTGGTTTTGAGTATTTAGGTACACGTTTGGAAACATAAACGGAAATACAGTCGTGAAAAACATAAGTAAATTGTTGTTTTTTTTGACATGTTTGGATAAGCAAACATTCGATCCTCTTTGAAACAGTGTCTATTAATAAAGGTTATGCACTTTATTAAATGGCACATAAAATTGACATTTTGTAGTAATTTTCACAATTTAAATTAACAAAAAAAAAAAACTGATCAGTCACATGGAAAAAGTAAGTACACACGTCGCCAAAAACCCCAACATTTCAACACAGGATCTGCTAGTAGGTCTTGCAACTGTTAGTGTCAAAGTGCATGCTTCTACAATCAGAAAGAGACTGCACAAATTTGCATAGGAGGCATGCCAGGAAAAAACCTGTTTTTTTTTTTTTTGTTTTGTTTTTTTTTTTTTTTTTAAAAAGACAAGACTACAATTTGCCAATGAGTATATAGGCAAAGACCAGGTCTTTTGAAATAATGTGCTCTGGACAGTAAAATTAAAGATAGTTGTCCACAGTAACAGCAGACATTTTTGGTTCAGACCAAAGATTGTTTTTCAGGAGAAGCACTTCATACAACTGTGAAGCACAGTGGTAGAAAAGTTATGGTTTTGGGGTTGCTTTACTAGCTCAGGGACTGGACAGCTTGCATTCATTGATTCAACTATGAATTCTGCATCATATCAAAGAGGGCCTGAAGATAATGTGCAGCATTCTGGTCAAAAGTTGAAATTGAAATGAAAGTGGACCTTTCAACAGGATAATGATCCTAAGCAAATCCACCAAGGAATGGCTCAAAAAGAAAATGTCATTTCTGCTAAAGGGGGCAATACCAGATTCTGAGGCCAAGGGTGTACTTACTTTTTTCCACATAAGAATATCATGTCTATTGATATTTCTGTTGAATAAATGATTGAAAAAGCTGATTTTCCTTGTGATTTTGTTCAAGTATATCAACTTTATTAAAAGGCACTGTTTTAAAGATTATCAATTGTTTGCTTGTCCAAATACATGAAAAAAAATCCAAAATTTCCATGGGGTGTACTTTATTTTCTCACATGACTGTATTTGACCATGTAAAAATTTTTTATTTTATTTAAAAAAATAAATAAATAAAAAAAACCCCAACCACTACATCTTTATGTACCTTTTCTCATTGAACTAAATTTGAACAGAAAAGAAACCTTTACAGTCATTGCCGTTGGATCAGACATAATCATCTCTCAGTACCTTTACTGTCCCTAATACTTTGGTAATCAGATGTCATTGTGTTTTCTGGCAGTATGGAACTAAAGGTCTTCATTTACAGTAAAGTGTTGCCATATTCCTCATATAAATCCTCACTTTCACTTCCTTCCCCACCCTTTTAGCAGAAGAAGCAGAATGAAAAAGTAAGGAATGTCCGTCCCATCCCCAAGGTATTTCAAGCCCTCCCTCTGTTTAACTCTTTTTCTCCCCACTCTTTCTTTAACATTTGTTTAGCCCCATTCCCTGGAGACCATAATGTCCCTTGGGAAGGTTCAAGGACTTAATCAGTGTTCACACTCTAACACTGTGTGTCTGTGTAAATGCATTTGCTCATACACATTTGTACACTTTTCAGACATGGTACATATTTGCTGCCTTAAACAAATGGCTATTAGATGTAAAATACTGTTTCTGTTGACAAACTCCGTTTGAATGAGTTTAAACTGAATAGGTTAATTTTTGTTGAGTACCAATTCTGAAACCTGATAATTACTTGGTCTGGGGGCGGGGGGACGACAACAGCTTGTGTCCCAAACATTAGACTTCAGTTGTTTAGTGTTCTTACTAGAATGACAATACTTTGTGTCCCAAACATGAGACCGTATGTACTGTCAGTTGCTCATAGAACATTATTTGCTGGGTCTTTCAGACATAGTGACTGTGATGAAATGGCTAGAAGCAGCAAGCTAGTTTACAAATTTAACACACAAAGCATTGCGTAGTAGAATAAAGAGTATTATTAACTGCAACATGTATGAGTGCTCTTTCAAAGTTAGCAGAGTGTATTATTTCACTAGCAGTGAATTAGCTAGCAAATTATTGCAACATCTCTTTAGTAACTTGTCTTTGTGACACAGGAGTGGAGTGCATAGGTTTGCATCCCCCATGATTTTTAATTCAGGGTCAGGGACATGAAAGAGGTTACAGGCAGTTATTAAAGTGATGGGTAAGGTATACAGTTTATTATGGAACATGTCTATAACATGCAAAATGTCTGAACTGATACCATTTGGTTTTTTTTGTTTTTTTTCCTCCCCCCCTTGTTCATTAGGATGATAAATTCTTAACATATCTTTTTGACAATTTTAGGTGCATCTGTGCGATCTAACAAACTAAAGGTCATATTGTGAGAAAATTTTTTTTTTTTTTTTTTTTTTTTTTTTTTTGGTCTTCTTCATTGTCCTAAGGGTATGCAAAGTTTTGCACTCTGTGTATACACAACATTTCTTGAAAGTTTTTCTCAGCAACCACTATTTGTTAGAATGAGTTCTAATATGTCTAACTTAAAAACACATCACAACATCAGTAATGAGAGAGATGAAATTGTCTAAGTTTTAAAGGCTGGCTAATTGGAGCAGAGTGACTAACTATGGGACCCAGGCAAACTCTTATGAGGATGTGTCTAGTGTTTCAGAATCCTTCCTCTCATTTTAATATCACAGTTAAACAACACTTTGATCAAACCAGTTTAATTGTAAGGGGAAATGGGTCTGGAAACACAGTAGTCACCATAGAACCATTAACATCCCATGGGTTTGTGAATGTCAAAATCTTGCTAATTTTTTCCTTGCCTACTGTCTCATGGAATTGATGTTCTCTCTTTTAAAAGATAACTCGCTGTTTAGTTCCTTTGACACTTCATGGGGTAGTTCAGAAATGAGGAGATGGAAGGCAGGCTTGGGTCAACTCAAAACCCAGGGGCTCTTTATTCTCCACACTGTCACTTTCGTTTTTCATTGATTTTACTTCACTACACACACACTCTCACACTCTTACATGCTGCTCTGTGCTGCTTAGCTCTCTCTCATGTCTCTTGTCTCTCCCCTCTTTATCCCTGCTGCTGCTCACTGAAACAAGAACACTCAATAAACAAATCATTTACAGGTGTAGCTCCTTACCACGCACATTACCTGGCTCTGTCCATTCACAAACCAGTGCTTGACCATGTCTTGACTTCTACAGTTGTTCTATAGTTCTCTGGTTCTGTGTTTCCTGCTCTCAGCCCCTGATGCACATGCTGGAATTGATCCAACCATCTTGATGCTTCTGCTCATGTTTCTATAGTCCTATTAAGTTTACTAGCTCTAAAATAATGTGCATCATTCATTTTACTTGGACTTTTCGCTTTTCTTGTTGTCTGAAATCTCCAGATTGCATGTACAGTGCTGTGAAAAAGTATCCTGATTTCTTCTGTTTTTGTGTATCTCATACTAAATAGTTTTACATATTCAAATGAAATACAACATAAAACGAAGGCAACTGGAGTAAACACACAATACAGTTTTGATTGATTGATCTTATTTTATTGAAGCAAAAAAAATTATCCAACACTTATCACCAATGTGAAAAACTAATTGCCCCCTTAAACTTAAAATCTGATTGTGCCACCTATTTAGCAGTGATAACTGTAACCAGATGCCTCTGATAACTGGAGATCAGTCTTTCACTTACTACTAGGATTTATAATGAATCTTTATGTATCACATATACATATGCACAGTGAAATTCTTTTCTTCGCATACCCCAGCATGTCAGGTAGCTGGGGTCAGAGCGCGGGGTCAGCCATGATACAATACCCCTGGAGCACAGAGTGTTAAGGGCTTGAACCCCCGACCTTCCGACTTACTCCTGTGCTTTGGATCTTGATCAATAATCCAGCTTGAATTTCAATTTACGGATTGAATACCAGCCTTTAGTATTTTCTGATAGAGAGCAGAATTCATGTTTCCCTCAATTATTGCAAGTTTCCCAGGCCCTGAAGCAGCAAAGCATCCCCACACCATCACACTTCCACCACCATGCTTGACCGTAGGTATGATGTTCTTTTTGTGGAATTCTGTGTTTGGTTTACGCCAGATGTAACGGGACCCCTGTCTTCCAAACAGTTCCACTTTCGACTCGTCAATCCACAGAACATTCTCCCAAAAGGTTTGAGGATCATCAAGGTGTGTTTTGGCGAAATTCAGATGAGCCTTAATGTTCTTCTGGGTTAGCAGTGGTTTTTGCCTCACCACTCTTCCATGGATGCCAGTGTCCCTTACCTGTGTCTTTCTGATGGTGAAGTCATGAACAGTGATCTTTATTGATGCAAGAGAGGCGTGTAGGTCCTTTGATGTTTTCCTTGGCTCTTTTGTGAGTTGCTGGGTGAGTAGCTGCTGTGCTCTTGGAGGAATTTGGAAGGTCAGTCACTTCTGCGAAGGTTAACTACTGTGCTGAGATTTTCCATTTGGAGATAATGGCTCTCACAGTGGTCCTTTGGAGTCCCAGAGCTTTTGAAATAGCTTTGTAATCCTTCCCAGACTGACGTTTCAATCACCTTCTTTCTCATCATTTCTGGAATTTCTTTGAACTTTGGCATAGTGTGCTACTGGGTAAGACCTTTTAACCAACTTCATGCTATTGAAAAAGTTCTATTTAAGTGTTGATTTGATTGAACAGGGTTTGCAGTAATCAGGCCTGGTTGCGTCTTGTCCGGCTGAACCCCATTATAAATGCAGTTTCATAGATTTGGGGAATTATTAACTATGGGGGCAAATACATTTTCACACAGGTCCATTTGGTATTGGATAACATTTTTGCTTCAGTATATAATGTTATCATTTAAAAATTGTATTTTGTGTTTACTCAGGTGGCCTTTGTTTTATCTTAGTTTTGTTTTAATTTCTGACTCAATTTAGTATGAGAGAAGAAATCAGGACTGTAGTTGAGTAGAGGTGTGTGGGCCCTTGTATGAGAATGAGTCACTTGCATTAATGTTGTTGCTGTTCATCCTTGGCACATCTAGAGCAGTTTGGGTTGAAGAATATTTTCAAACCATATTCAATCAGAAATTCATGGAAACAAAAAACTCATGGCAAGTTTCTCTGTTTCATGGACTTTGGTTGGCGCAGGTGCCCTGGAACCCAGAGGTGGATGTATGCTGGCACACTCTAATGGATGGTGCATCAGATGAGTGTGAGCCAGTGTGGTGTGAATCCGAGGACCCTCTCTTCATCCTTTACACAAGTGGTTCCACTGGCAAGCCAAAGGTATTGTGTCACTAAACTTAGTGCTGTCCCAGTTGTCTGCACTTGTGGCTTTGAACATAACCTCTCAATCTTTTTGAGTCTGGTACCTCTCAGGGATTCTTACTCATGGTGTCTCAGGGAGCTCTTCCTTGCCACTGTGGCCTCTGGCTTGCTCATTAGTGAGCTATCAAAAAATCTACATAAGATTTCTGTAAAGCTGAATTGTGACATTGTCTATTTTTAAAAGTGTTCATACAAATTAGATTGAATTGAAGTAAAGCTTTTATCAATAGATCTGAGCACCCAGTGGTTTACTTAGGAAATGCTGTCTGATGGTTAAATATATACACTTCACTTGTCATCGGATTACCTGAAAAGGATGTTAAAGCTGCTGGATAAATTATTTTGCAATTTCACCCTCTGGTTAAAATAATCTATTTCAGCATGCGGTACTTTCTACACTGTAAAGGTTAATGAACTAGTCACCTAACATTAGCAAGCTAAATAAAATAGAACTTCTTATGGAAAAGACAATAATTGCTTCACTGTAATATCACAGCACATTGCTAGTGCTAGATTGTGGGATGAATGAAGAAAATTTCCTCAAGGCTACATGCATTTCAGTCACTGAGAGTAATAAAGATAAGATAATACTTTTATCCTAATTTCTCCATCTTGGGATTAATAAAGACACAGAAAGTAAAAAGACTGATTGGTGGATGAATTACACATACAGATGGCAATGTAACAGTTTGAAGTACAAAAAAATACACAGAAACGAACCAAACATATATCTCTTTAGATAAAACAACTTCAGAACAATACAAAGGATAAACTCATAATGATAGTCAGCCAATTAATCCTTAACTCGATTCCCACCAAATTATAGAACAAATGAATGCCTTAAATTTTCAGAAACATACAAAGTTAAAACCCCAGTAGTCTTGAATCCATTTTCTTCTTTTTAATTATAATGGACTAATCGGTCATTCTGTAATTCTCTCACTTTCTTTCCACATACAGCCTGAATTTGGGACATGATGAAGTTTGATGTATTTGAGCTGGTGTAACAGCATAGACTATGAATTAATATTCCAGGGCTGTGAGGGTGACACAACACTTTGGAAAAAATCATATTACAGTGAATTTATTTGTCCCTTTTATTCCTTTCTGGTTTTTGTCTAATACTACATCATAGCAATATTACACTAAGTATAATGCCAGAAGTCACGGTGTTTGTGATGTCTGAATCTGGTAGTACTATTCTTGTAAACAAAATGTCAGGAAGGGTGGGGGGCTCATGTTGTGTTCTTTCTTGTACTAAAGCATTATACAAATTATTTTAACAGAGTTTTAGCTTAATGGTATTATTGGATGCTGACTTTTTTGTACTAACCTGAGGATATGTTTTTGAGACTACAAAGACTGTAAGTCACTCTGGATAAGGGCATCCGCTAAATGTTGTAAATATAAATGAAAAAGGTTTTCAATTTCCAACTATTTACCTCACAGTGTAAGTACCTCACTTACTATACAGTGGTGCTTGAAAGTTTGCAAACCCTTCAGAATTTTCTATATTTCTGCATAAATATGACCTATAACATCATCAGACTTTAACACAAGTCAAAAGGTGACAATGAGAACCCAATTAAACAAATGAGACAAAACTATTATACTACATCATTTATTTACTGAGGAAAATTACCATTAAAATTACATATCTGTGAGTGGCAAATGTATGTCAAATTAGAGTCAGGTGTTTTTAATCCATGAGATGACAATCGAGTGTGAGTGAGCACCCAGTTTTATTTTAAGAACAGGGATCAAAAGTCTGATCTTCACAACATATCTTTGTTGATGTGCATAATGACATGAACAATGGAAACTTCTGAGGACCTCAGAAAAAGAATTGTTGATGCTCATCAGGCTGGAAAAAGTTACAAAACTATCTCTAAAAAGTTTGCACTTCACAAGACAGATTGTGTACAAATGGAGTAAATTCAAGACCATTGTTACCCTCCTCAGGAGTGGTCGATCAACAATGATCACTCCAAGAGCAAGACATGTCCGCAAAGTCACAATGGAACCCAGGGTAACTTCTAAGTATCTAAAAGCCTCTCACATTGACTAATGTTAATGTTCATGAGTCCACCATCAGGAGAATACTGAACAACAATGTTGTGCATGGCAGGGTTGCAAGCAGAAAGCCACTGCTCTCCAAAAAGAACATTGCTGCCCATCTGCTGTTTGCTAACGATCACGTGGACAAGCCAGAAGGCTGTTGGAAAAATGTTTTGTGGACTGATGAGACCAAAATAGAACTTTTTCGGTTTAAATGAGGAACATTATGTTTGGAGAAAAGAAAACACGGCATTCCAGCATAAGAGCCTTATCCCATCTGTGAAACATGGTGGTGGTAGTATCATGGTTTGAGCCTGTTTTGCTGCATCTGGGCCAGAATGGCTTGCCATCATTGATGGAACAATGAATTCTGAAGTATACCAGCGAATTCCTAAGGAAAATGTCAGGACATCTGTTTATGAACTGAATCTCAAGAGAAAGTGGTTTATGCAGCAAGTCAAGGACCCTAAACACACAAGTCATTCTACCCAAGAATGGTTATAGAAGAATAAAGTTAATGTTTTGGAATGGCCAAGTCAAAATCCTGACCTTAATCCAATAGAAATGTTGTAGAAGGACCTGATGCAAGCAGTTCACTGAGGAAACCCAACAATATCCCAGAGTTGAAGCTGTTCTGTACTGAGGAATGGGCTAAAATTCCTCCAAGCCAATGTGCAGGACTGATCAACAATTACCGTAAAATGTTTGGTTGCAGTTATTGCTGCACAACGGGGTCACACCAGATACTGAAGGCAAAGGTTCACATAGTTTTGCCACTTACAGATATGTAATATTGGCTCATTTTCCTTAATAAACAAGTGACCAAGTATAATATTTTTGTCTCATTTGTTTAATTTGGTTCTTGTCTACTTTTAGGACTTCTGATGAAAAGCTGATTGTTTTAGGTCCTATTCATTCAGAAATATAGAAAATTCTAAAGGGTTCACAAACTTTCAAGCACCACCGTATCTGTAGAAATGTAAGAAATATTAGACATTTCATACATCTTTGTCATTTAGTCTACATGACATAAGTATATGCAGTACTGTGCAAAAGTCTGTTTCTAGATAAACATACTATAAAGAGCAGTAAACAGTAATAAACTAAGTCAATATTTACAAAATAAATTGATTTAAAAAATTCTGTAGATACAGTTTTCAGCTTCATCCATTTCATTAAGTCCTGATGAATGTTATGCTGGGTTTTTTTCTTTCCCAGGGTGTGTTGCACACGGTCAGTGGTTACATGCTTTACACTGCTGTAACATTTAAGATGGTGTTTGACTACCACCCTGATGATATTTACTGGTGCACAGCAGACATAGGCTGGATTACAGGTCACTCCTACATCACCTACGGTCCACTGTCTAATGGGGCCACCAGTGTCCTGGTGAGGGAACAACTTAATTACTCTCTATATTTCAGAACAAATGCAGAATGTCTGGTGCCGAAGGTACCTGGTACTTTTTTAATTTTATTTAGAAGAGTTTGAAAACAGTTTTAGCCAAACTGTACCTGCTGTACAGAAAGGTGGCAGTGTAATTTATCACTGACTTGGCAAGTTAAAATTAAATGACCTATATTCTTCTTTACATTGCATGACTAATTTTCAGAATGTTCATTCTGCTTTCTCAATCTTTGCTGACAGTTTGAAGGCTTGCCCACCTATCCTGATGTTAGCAGAATGTGGGAAATAGTTGACAAATACAATGTCTCCAAGTTTTACACAGCACCTACAGCCATCAGACTTCTCATGAAGTACGGCAGTGAGCCAGTCCACAAGTAAGTTCTTTGTTATAGCGGCTTTGTTGTTTTCACACCTTAGATACTCTCATAATACTAAGAATATTATGTATGTTTGCTCAGTCAAGGTGCGATATTTAGCCACACAGTCATATCATGTATAAATGATCATGTAAGGCAAATTGGAAATGGCATTCTATCAGGGCAGGAAATACAGGCTCTAAAGGTTGTCATGGTGTAATTTTTTTGTCTGATCTATTTGCTGTACGCTGTCATTTACCTGTGGGTTTTTTTTAAATGAAAATAGAAGGGGTGTAAGGATAGATGCATTTGGTTGCTATGTCAAGATGTGCATTATGGGAATATGCGATTCATATTGTGGAATTCAGCATTCTATTAATTATGCATCAAATGTAATTGCACTGTTTGAACACCAGAGGCCCCTATCTGCACAACCCATAAAATATACAGAGCGCCTACTGTGCCTGATTGCTCCGGATTGTGACGACGAGACACATTGTACATTATACGGGTTACACGACCACATTATACATTTTAAAAAGTGAACTTCAGTAGCTTTCAAACGACACCAGCCCTGCACTGCAGTGATCAAAACGCTATTTCTGAAGAGTTAAGGTGCATTCATACACACAGCGAATTTATCGCTGCAAGTTGCAGTTGTAGCACTGCCTCATGTTATTCCTGTTATATGTACCTGTGTGTTTAATTATTTTAATTATTGCCACCTGTTATATATTAGTGCTGTCTTGTTGCAACATTAACATTGTGTGTGTGGCTTCATTCTTGCAAGACTGTATGTAAACACAGCGCCGGTTACGTCATCACAGAACGGCGCACATGTTTATGGAAGTGAATATAAACCAAATATTCAAACCACCTTCACCAAATGTGCATTCCCCAGTGCCTTACCTTGAACCAAGCATTAGTGAATTGAGGTCTGGTTACAGCCCGAATCCATCAATGCATGATATGTACCCCCTTGAACATTCACCGGTATGCGGTACATCCCGGCTTGAATGGGGGTGGCCTGTGATGCGTCGGGTATCTGGACCAACGCTCCCACCTCCATGACATTGCATCGGTCCTGAAAATGCCCAGGCTTCCCACAGCGCCAGCACAACGTCCCAGTCTTTACTCCTATACCTGCAGCCCCAGATTCACCCATCTGAGGTAGAGTGGAGACGGACACGGGGGAGAGGCGTGAGATCGAGAGAGAGAGGAAAAAGGGAGGGGATCGCTTGCCCTCGGATACGCCGCCAAGTGTTCCTCTGCCAACTGGAGTGATTCCGGAAGTCCACATCCCTCAGCGCCGCATCCCTCATCCAGTAGCCACCTTCGGTAGGTGTCCTGGAGTTTGTGGGCGAATGCAAATGGGCAGCCAAGCTCACGGAAGGTGATTGACCGGAAGTGCTTTTTTGGGGTGTGGCCGACCCATTGCAAAGTCGCCGACCCGTTTCAGGTCCGGGTATTCCAGCATGTTGGCGACCGGTAGCTGTGGGGCCGTGGGTTGAGCTTCGCCGATTAGCAACAGGCAGGCTGCCCACTGACCTTCGGGCTAGCCCCACGCCACAGCACTCGTATAACTCCAAAAATTCTGGGTCCTCTTGCGGTCCAATCTTGGTGAGGGTGACTTGGGGCATGGCCATGGGGGCCGGCGGGGCCGTGACTGGAATTTTGGCCTGCTGGACTTAGGCCATGGAGCACCTGCAGTTTCACTACATGGGCATTGAGCAGATTTTTTTTAAGCGCTTGATCTCGATGCAGCTGGAGGGCCTGATGCTGGGTTGGGTTTGGAGGTTGGCGAGGGATGTGATTGTCAGCCAGCGGTGGACTCCGTGAAGGTGTCCTCTTCAGTTCCTGGGTTTTGTCACCAGTGTCACCCTATCCTAAGTTCGGGCAGAAATGAGGAAGCCAGAGGTAGCTTGGAACAACTCAAAGGTGCTTTATTTCTTACTTTCACTTTTCATCTCTTTAATCACATGCACACACCAACAGCGCCATGCTGGTTGCGCTATCTTTGTTAGGACATGCATCTCTTTCCCTCTTATTCTTGCCTTGGCTCACTGCAAACAAACACACATTCATTAGTAGAATTCTCCACATTTGTTCATTCCTTACCACTCATCTTCTCCAGCTCCGCCCTCCATTCACAAACCGGTGCTTGAGCACACCTCCGCTTCCACAGAATCATATCCTATGAGATGAAGGAGAAGCAGTGTGTGCTCTTTGCCTTTGCAGTCATCTATCTTCAGTTAAAGCACAAGCGCTGGACTGTCTAGGTCCACAAATCAGTTCTTGCAGGCAGCATGGTGGATCATGGATCACGTGCGTTCTACTGTCTTCACTTCCAATGGTACTTGCTCCAAATTTGTCACTCCAAATTTGCATAAAGTTGAACTTTTCTCAACTTTTTCACGTCGCTCAACACTCCCACATCTAGTCGCCAAATGTCACTGATGCTCATGTCGCTGAAAGTCGCCAGCTCTCCTTGACAATGAATGGTCTCCAGTCGTGATGTCTCTGCGAGTTGCTGTGTAAACAGAATTTTTTAATTATGCCTCAGATCTGGTTAACATGTTGTTGACAATGTTTAACCTCTCTTTGTAGAGATTTTTTATATTATTTTTATACAGACAAAAATGCACATTGCTTTGCATTGTTTTACTTCAGAAATAAAAAAAGGAATCTTTTCCCTCATAATTTTTTTTCATTCAAATTTTGTTCAAAGTGACTGGAGTGACACCCTAGTAAATAGCCATACTGGAGCTAGCTGTGTAGATAATCTCTAATTTTATTACTGTAGGTTGCTTGGAATCACAACATAACACTATGCAGTTCAACCCCTTATTGCATTTTTAACTTTATAATCTCAAGAAGAGTTAAACTTAATTTATGGACAAATAAGGTAAATTAAATATTAAATTCAAATCTACATCCTAGATTTTAGGATACAACCATGTTTAATTTTTATTTATTTATTTATTTATTAAATATGTGACTGAATCTCTCTCTATTT
>JANDJT010000050.1:10525040-10535693 GCA_024331685.1 Stegophilus panzeri
ATCAGAATTTTTTTTGTGTTATTATTTTAGACACATTATATTTGTCAATACCCTTCACTTAGATGAAGATCAGATCATATTTTATGACGAATTTATTCATAAAACCATGAAATTCCAAAAGGTTCACATACTTTTTCTTGCCACTGTATATATTAGTCTAGCTGTTGTGTGCCTTGCATTGCCCACAATGGTGTAACAAATGTTTAGTTTCCGTTCTCTGTCTCTCATCATGGGGTGCGAGATTTAAATTGTGACCGAAGCAGTTCAGCCATGGCCAGTCCAATTTCCGTATGGTAGTTACTATATTGGCACCATTATCAGTGGTAATTCCAGACAGGTTAGTTACATCCAGATTCCGGTCATTCAGTTCATCTTCGAGTTCATCAGCCAAATTGTCTGCTGGTGGCTTTATGTGAGAAAGCTAGTTTGAAGGCATTTGGGCTCAAGTTTCCATTCTTTCGTTAAGAATTGGCAAGTGATGGACATGTACAGCACTACATTCACGCTCGACCAAATGTCTGTTGTGAGCGATAAGTGTCATACTGTTGAAATCAAATCTTGGACTTCTTGGACAAACATCTGTCACTTCATTGTATTTGGAAGGGATGGCTGACATGTATGTTCACCCATGTGGCTTATAATGAGGGTGGAGAGAGTGTAGCAACATTTTGAAAGATGGCATTTCAACAATGTTAATGGGCAACATCTCTTTGGCAACAAACTTTGTAGCTGCATCTGTGCATTCTCTCCATCGCGGGCTGTCAGTTGGGTATTGTTGTCCGGGCAAAGACACCACTTATTGTTTGTGTTTTATCACCTTTCAGTTTAGCTGCTTCGGCAGTGTGATGAACATGAAAGTGTGCAAATAAAGTTGATGGTTCTCCTCTAGCCAAAACTTTTTCCGTGCAATTTCTGCAGATGGCTTCATTGTGGTTATTAGGTCCTCTGTGTTCATTGGGTATAAAGCGAAAGTATTGCTACATAGAGGTCACTACTCTTTTAGGAACCGTGCATTCTGTCATTTCAATAATGGTCTCTTTTGTTTTCTAAAGGCGGATAGAGTTTGCTGAGTTCTGTTTAATATTTTACATACATTTGTGCTGATCCTCTGAACTCGCACAGTTATTCCTGTCAGTTAAATTTAATGTCTTCTGTAGGTCCATGTGCTATGCTCCTGTAAATAACTTATCATAAGTAAAATCATTTAATTTGAGTCAAATTGATCAAACTCTTCATTAGGCCACTATACGTTAATTAAGGCTGTTTTATTCATTAGGATATTGATATAGGAACTGTTGTTTAAAATTCATAACTGATATGACCATATACCATGGCAAGCTTACTCAATCCTCAAGGCTTTTGACATGTGCCATGTTTTATCATAAAACTGGTGTTTATGAAGTCAGTGATTTAATAAATGTAATGTCAATCCCATACCGTTATAAAAGAGTAAAATAATGATTAAGGGTCATGTTGTGTTTTAAAGTGTGTGTTCAGGCCTTGAATTCATTACAAGCTGATGTCCAGGCTTCTATAGCCCATTAAGACCTATCATATTTGGCGGGACCATCATGTTTGCAGATGTGTTGTACTTTTAAATACAATGGTTAGAATGGGTGACTGTAGAGTGTACGACATAACAGAGAGGATAGTTATTAAGACAAGACAAGGACATGACAACACTATCTTTGTCGTGGGTGGTGAGAAAATCCCAATGCTGGCTGAACAGTCCTTGGGAGACCAGGATTCAACAAAGCCAGCTTCAAGGAAAGTACAAGGTGTGGTGCTAACACACCACACTGTATCAGAGAATAATGTGGCCACTGAAGTTGTGTGAAATTCCCTTATCCACAGTAAGCAAGGTGGATGGAAAGGCCAACTCTTTCATCGGAAAGTGGTCTCTTTGGGAATAATATCTTACAGCTGCCGCTGCAATCCATCAGCATGGGCTACAAGCAGGAAAAGACTAGGCTAGTGTTGGAGCTGAGCGAGTCTAATGACCAGGCAGTACGGAGTACAAATGTCCAGGTCCACACGGGCCGCAAATGGAAAGCCCATGTTGAGGAAGGACAGGTCTTGGGTGGGGAGAAGCTCTGCGGTTCTGATTCAAGGTCAGCAGGAAAAGGAGGAAAGAGCTGGTTGTGTCTGAGGTGACGAGGATGGAGGATGAGTGCTATAAGATCAAGGCTGTAGCCCAGGGACAACAGGGGGGCTGAACAACAAAGGCGTTGTCAGCAGAAACTTCAGCATGGCGGACCTGTGAAATTCTACAGGCAAGGCTTAGTTTTCTAATCAAGGCATCATACAACACACTCCCTTGCCCACTGAACCTGCACAAGTGGTTTGGACAGGACGAATGCTGCCCCCTCTGTAGCAGTCTAACTGCAAGTCTCCAGCACATGTTATCAAGCTCTCCCAAGGGCACTACAGGTGGCGACACGATAAAGTCCTGAGCAGATTGGCCGAGGTGGTGCCAAGACCATGCTCCTCATCAAGCTAACTGTCCCATGGGAGGAAAGAGTAGAAGCTGCCTTTGAGAGGAAGAGGCTGAAGTTCTCCAATCTCTTGTTGGAACATCAACTGTTTGCTCCTGAGGGATATGGGAGTAACTGGTGCAAACCAGTGGAAGGCCCTGAAAGACCTGGCTGTAGAGGCCAAAAAAGCAGCTTTTGGCTCTGAGGAGAAAGAAGTAGTGTTGGGGTAGTAACACCTAACCCAAGGTCTACTTGCAGGGGGCAGCAGAAAGATGTCCCTGCCACTCCTCTGCCGCCAGGAGACATTCCTAAGTTAAAGGAGCTAAATGTTCTTGAGCTGTGGTACCCGGCTGACGACCCTGCAGGTGACCTAAGCCATATGGAACCAGTGGCACTGAGCATTCATTAATGGTGTTAGTGGGGCTTGTTACAGCCTTAGTCACTGGCAAGGTCTGTATGGCTCTGATTGTGTTAGACAAGCATGCCTGAGTGATATTGGGTGCAACAGGAGGAAACCATATGGAACCAGTGGCACTGAGCATGCTTTAACGGTACCAGTGGGGCTTACTCTACAGCCTTAGTCACTGGGGAGGCCTGTATGGTTGCGTTAGGCATGGAAGAGCGGTAACCGTATGTGCACCAGAGGAGGTGCGACAGGCAACAATGCCGTTGCAGGCCAACATGTTTTTCAGTATGGTTCAATACGTGGTCTATTCTGGATTATGGCCTGCTTTTGGTTTAATTTAAACCCTGTCTGGGACACTACCTATTACAGCGTTGTACTAAATTTAATTCAGTTTTAACATTTTTTTAGTTCAGTATTATCTCTGTGTTTGTTTACACCCTGTTTGTGCTTTTCAGGGAGGACATGTATTAACACCTCTTCCAGCTGCCACTCCTATGAAACCAGGATCTGCAGTGAGTAATTCTAGTTTATGATCTTCAGTCATATTCATCTAAAACTGGTACTGAGGCTTTGAATGTGATGTTTTAGGAATGTCCAGATTGCTGTGTTGAGTATTTTATTAATTTATTTTTACTACTATTGGCTTTACAGTTCATGATTTTGGCCAAGATTTGTGTTTCATTGTGTCTGTAGACTTTTCCATTTTTTGGAGTCGTTCCTGCCATACTGAATGAGTCGGGAGAGGAACTTGAGGGACCAAATGAAGGTTACCTGGTAAGAGACTTCTGTTTCCACTTATAAGATTTTGAATAATGTTTTATAGTGTACATGTAATGGTGTGTATGTACAACTTCAGTTCTGATGATCTCGCAGCTGCTGTTGCTGCTAAATGTAAAGATCAGTAACTTGTCTTATTCAGTAGATCAGTAGCTTATTTTGATAGAAATGTTCACTCTGTCAGTAACAGTAGACAGCTACCATGAATTATATTTCTACTCAATTTATTTACTTGCTCAAAATTTTTGTACAAAAATTGTTCTTTGTTAGATCATATTATTTTCTGTCATACCAAAACTCTTTCACTGAGTCCCCTCTGAAAATATTGGAAGGGCAAGGCCAATTCTTTGTTTTTGCTATACAGTCATTTGTCATACAAACATTTTGATTTGAGATTAAAAAAAAAAAAATTAAAAAAAAAAGATGAATATGGGACGATGGATCAGAATTTCAGCTTTAATTTTCTGATATTTACATCTAGATGTGTTAACAGCTTAGAACAAGACACCTTTGGTGGCAGACCACCCAATTTATAAGTGAGCAAAATTATTGGAATAGATAGTCTTAAGGTAGTTAACACTTCATTTGTTTGCATATCCTTTGGTGGCAATAAATTCATCAAGCTGGAAACCCACTGACATCACTAAATTGTTGTATTGTTGTTTCCAGGCTTGTACTGCTGTGTTTTGGGGCAGGGGGGGTTCTCCCTTCAGTCTCCTTCAGGAGCTGAATTGCATGCTCAATTGGTTTAAGGTCATTGGTTTAAGGTTATTGACTTGGCCAGTCTAAAACCACTTTTCCCCTGATGAAGTCCTTTGTTGTGGCAGCAGTGTGTTTTTAGTCATTGTCTTGCTGCATGATAGTTGGGATGCAATCTGTAAATTGGCAGAAGATGTTTCTGTAAACTTCTGAGTTCATTCTGCTGCTACCATCATGAGTTACATCATCAATAAATATTAATGAGCCTGTTGCAGAAGCCGCCATGCAAGCCCATGCCATGACACTATATCTACCATGCTTGACTGATGAGCTTGTATGTTTTGGATCATGAGCAGATCTTTTTTTTTTTTTTTTTTTTTTTTTTTTTTTTTTTTTTTTCCTTCCCCCCCTCCACAATTTGGCCTTTCCATCACTTTGGTAGAGGTAGAGCTCTCACAATGTTTGTCATCTACCGCTGTTGTTTTCCTTGTCCAACCTTTTTTGATGTCTGATTGTTAGTAGACCAGTGGTTTCTTTCTTTTTCAGGACATTCCAAATTGTTGTATTGGCTATGCCAATGCTTGTGCTATGGCTCTGATTGATTTTCCCTCTTTTCTCAGCTTCAGAATGACTTGATTTTATACCAGCTTTGTGATCTTCATGTTGGTTTATCCTTTTTAAGTGCAGTCCTCCCAGGTGAAACCCAGGGCTGCAACCAAGACATTCAGAGCTAATGATTGTTTAAACAATCTAGCAGGGCACACATGAGCAACAAGAAACATCTGTCACATGTATCAGTGTTTTAAATCACTTGAAAAATGGGTGGGTTCAAATAAAAGGTGTCATGTTCGAAGTTGTTTAACTCTTCTATATGTAAATAACAGGAAATGAAATTTGACATTCTGATCTATCATTTCATATTTATTTTGAAAAGACAGATGTCTTCAGTGTATAACAAAAACAATAAATTTGCTTGCCCCACACAATATTTTCAGAGGGGACTGAAGGTTTAAAGAAGATAAAAAAATAAAATTGTACCAGCCATGGCCGATGCAATTTTATACGGTAATATACTAAGTAAGTATTAATAGATTTGGTAAAACAGGTTTATAATCTTAATCTTTGTCAGTTACTCAAATTCAAATAAACAGCCAAAACAGGAATATAAATATAACTTAAGTACTTATTATGTAACTTAAAACAAGTACTGTGGAATTAAAAAATTTATAATTGAAAATTAATGATTCTATACAGATAAGAATTATCTGTGGTCAGTATGCTCGTGGGGAACAAAGCTTTGGCAAGTTCATATAGAAATTTTTTTTAGTTTTTTTTTTTTTTTAGTTTATTTAAATAAAATAAAAAAAACCACCCATGCATGGAGAACATGGAGTCTGGGTTAAATAAATGATTAGAAAATTAGGTACAGTGGATATAAAAAGTTTACACTGCCCTGTTAAAATTATAGGTTTTTGTGATGTGTTAAAAAAAAAAAAGAAAGAAACCATTTCTATCGTTATAGTGACATTTTAATATATTAATTAAAGTGAAAAACATTAAGAATCATTTTAGGGGAAACAAATAAAAATCATCATCATTCAGCACTTGGCATTTCTGAAGCAAAGTTTTATGTTCAGTTTGTGCCTTGTTACTGAGGTTTACAGCATCTACAAAAAAAATGCTTCTCGCAACCCAAAATACACATGTTTGGTTCACTTCCTACTCTTGGGTCAATCCAGGATGTAATTGCTTTCTCATTGCAATTGAACCACACTAGAGTTTAGAGCAGGGATGTCCAATCTTATCCGGAAAGAGCCGGTGTGGGTGCAAGTTTTCATTCCAACCAAACAGAAGCCACACCTGAGTCTATTGAAAGCCAAGATCAACTGATTAAACAGGTAGAAACAGGTGTGGCTCCTGCTTGGTTAGAATGAAAACCTGCAGCCACACCAACCCTTTGCAGATAAGATTGGTTTAGAGGGTGAAGCAGTTTTGTCACTCTATCTGTATTCAGCCACCTAACTGTGGTATTATGGGAGACATCATTGCTAGAATATTTGCTTTTTTAGGTTATATTTTTAAAGTGTACTAGGTGTATCTTCTTAGCAATAAGTACATCCACACATACACTGCAACAGATAAAAGTTTTAAATGTAATTTTTCATTTGTGAGTGAGTGGCAGTTTAAATATTGGAATCTTATGCAGGTGGGGAAATTTATAGTAATTTTGTACGAAGTGGCCCTATGTACAAATAGTGCCGTTAAGAATATATCCATTCAAAGTGCCATTGAAATATAACATCTATGCAGTGTTCTGTGAATGTAACTATAAGTATTGTGGTGCTGATAGTCATGCAGATCCAAAAGTCAATGTCAGTGTTTGACAGTGTTCAGTTCTCGTATGGCTCTGGGGTAGAAACTGTTCTTGAATCTATTTGTTGATGATAAAATGGACCTGAAACTTCTACCAGAGGGCACTTCAAACATGATGTCCAGGGTGGAATGGGTCATTCAGTATGTTGACTGCTCTACTGAGGCAGGGAGAGCTGAATAGGTCCACCAGGGATGGCAGTGGGCAGCTGATGATCTTCTGGGCCTTACTGATGGCCCTCCTGAAGGGCTCTCCTGTCTGCTACTGAGCAGCTGGCATACCGCACAGAGATGCAGTATGTCAGCACACTCTCGATGGAGCAGTTGTAGTAGGCACCAGCAGTTTCCCTTGCACGTGGTTTTGCCTGAGTATCCTCAGGAAGTGAAGTCTCTGTTGTGCCTTCTTGACTACTATGGTGATGTTGATAGCCCAGGAGAGGTCTGCAGAGATGTATGTGCCCAGGAACCTGAAAATAGGAACCCTTTCCACACAGTCCCCATTGATGTGTAATGGGTTGAAGACTGCACTGCTCTTCCAGAAGTTTGAGTTCAAGATGAGACTGTTCTCTGAGCACCACATTGTCTGAGTATAGAGGGCATAGAGAAGAGGGCTCAACACACAGCCCTGTGGGTCGCCAGTGCTGAGCATAAGTAGGAGAGGTGGGAGCCTAGTCTAACCAGCTTCGTTAAGATGTTGGTCTAGTGCTCAGAAGGTGATAAGTTCAAATCCCAAGCACTGCAGGCTGACACTGTTTGGCCCTTGAGCAAGGCCCTTAACCCTCAACTGCTCAGATGTGAAAATGAGATGAATGTAAGTCGCTCTGGATAAGAGTGTCTGCGAAATGCCATAAATGTAAAAGAAAGTCCTAAGCAGGTTTAGTGACCAGTCTGCCCGGGATGATCGTGTTAAATGCAGAGCTGAAGTCATCCTCACATAGCTCCCTTGGTGTTCAAGGTGGGGGTCAGTGCAGTGTGAAGAGCAGTGGTGATGGCATCTTATGTAGACCTATTTTCTCTTCATGTTAACTGGTAAGTATCAAAGGTGGGTGGGAGTCTAGCTTTGATATGCTGTAGGACCAAATCACTTCATAATGACCGGTGTAAGTGTTACTGACAGTAGTCGTTGAGCCTGCTGATTACAGTCTTTTTGGCAGTGGATATAGAGACAAGATTTAGAGACAGGTGCTGGATTTAGAGACAGGTTGAAGATCTTTGTTAAAACCTCAGAGAGCTGGTCTGCACATAACTTCAACACTCTTCCTGTCACACCATTAGAGCCGGCAGCTGTCCTTGGGTTCACCGCTCTGAGCACACACCTCACATCATGCTCCTGCACAGTGAGGATGTGACTGTTGGAGGCTGGTATGGTGGTGTCTTGACTGTCTACTGCTTTCACCTCAAAGCAAGTAAAGAAACAATTAAGATCCTCTGCCAGGGAGGCTTCACCATTGACAGTCATGCGGTTGCTGGTCTTATAATTGGTGATATTCTGGATACTCTGCCACACCTGCCATGGGTCATTGGTGAAGTGATCCTCAATATTCCTCTTGTAGATCACATTTGCCTCCCTGATGCCTCTCTTCAGGTTGGCTCTAGTAGTGCTGTATAGGACTCTGTTGCCATCCCTGAAGAGGCGGTATTACGGTTCTTTTGGAGAATTTTGACCTCCCTTTGTCATCCAGGGCTTCTCGTTGGGGTACATCCTGACATTTTTGTCAACAGTGACATTATCAATACAGTTATGTATGTTACATTTACATTTATTCATTTAGCAGACGCTTTTATCCAAAGTGACTTACAAATGAGGAAATACAGTATGTATGTAGCAAAGTACAGTTGATGTATACTCCTTAAGTCCTGGTGTATAAACCCTAAGTCCTGAACCTCAAAAATATCCCAGTTTGTCCTTTCAAAGCAGTCCTGCAGCTGTGAAGAAGCTCCTTCAGGCCATGTTTTAAAGGTCTTTATGGTGGCTTGAGCTTTTCTCCTGAGGGGGGGTGTATGCTGGGATTAAGAGTATGGATAAGTGATCTGACTGGCCTAAGTGTGGTAGTGGTATCGACGGAAAACCATTCTTGATGTTTGAATAAGCCTTGTCTAGCATATATGTCTAGCATGATATGCTGCTTCAGGGTAGGTGCTCTGTTGTGAATTCATAGCATTGAGCAGGTAGCCTAAAACTATGCTAGAGCTAGCATCTGGTGGAATGTAAACCACTGTGACTATAACAGCGGTAAGCTTGTGTGGAAGATAAATCGGTCTGCATTTAACGGTAAGGTACTCCAAATCAAGAGAACAGTGTCTGCCTATGATTTTTGTATTAGTGTATCAGTTATGTAAGTAAATGCATAACCCCCCTCCCTTACTATTATCGGAGTCTTTGTTTCTATCCCAGCAAAATGCTATGTGGCCCTCTAGCTCAATGGCTACATCTGAAATAAGTGGGTGTAGCCATGTCTCTGTTATTATCAGAATACAACAGTCCTCTGAGTTTATTCGCGGAGATCTATAGATTCAATTCGTCCATTTTATTGACTGATCTGGCATTGGTGAGAAAACTGCTGGGTAGCGATGGTTTGTGTGGTCGTCTTCTCAGTCTAGCAAGTAGGCCGGACCGGCATCTGCGCTTTTGTTTCCTGTGTCTTCTCCGGCTCCAATGCCTGCTGGAGCCGACAACAATCCGCGGAGAACCCGGTGTCCTGGCTATCTCCTCTGATATATTGTGAGTGCAAAAATTAACACGTAATGGCCTGCTTAAATTGTAGTCCTATGATCAGAAGATCTTGGAGCTGTACGTGGGATTCGCATGACTAAACTTAACATTGGCAAATAGACCTATAAATTAGAACATACATAAAGGAGAGCGTAGAGCAGCTGCGTCTGTGCGCACCGCCATATTACCCGCCATGTTGTTAAAATTATTTTCTTGTTTATGTTCTGGCTGCTATCGTCTTCATCTTTATGCAGATTGTGTGTTGTTCCACCAAAAAGCCTTATTTTCAATTTATTAGCCTGTCTAGCAGTGTAATACAAGGTCATATTAATATGGTCATAATGCATGCTTTAGTGTTGCACTAACAATCTGTGCCAGTACAGACAAATATGTGTTTTCTCTAGGTATTTAAACAGCCCTGGCCTGGGATTATGAGGACTGTGTACAGGAACCACCAGAGATTTGAGACTACCTACTTTAAGAAGTTTCCTGGCTACTATGTAACTGGAGATGGTAATGTGAACACTAGCACTTGTCCAGAACTGACTGGGTAGTTTATTCATTAGTGTGGGGGTCCAACAATTCACTGATTTGACTATGAATATTAGCTTTTCTTGTAGTTGCGAGTGTGATCTACATGCCATGCTGAGTGTGGACTACCTGGAGGGATTTATTTCATTACTTATCACTTACTTTGGCCCATCGCTTCCAATAATAAGTGTATAGGAATTAGCTGATATAACATTAGACCTACCCCTGTTTCTGTGAAGAGCTTTTGAACTTTCAGGTGTAGTTCCTAACACTGTGTTTAATCAATTATATATGATTCAGAATGCAGCAGCACACCTTGTTTTCAACCAGCTCAAAAGAACCCATGTCACACCTCTTTTCATCTCCCTCCACTGGTTCCTGTAGCTGGCCGCATCAGATTCAAGGCCTTGATGCTCACGTACAAGACCTTGTCTTCCCTACCTCAGCACAGTTCTTGAGGTTTATGTTCCGTGATCGGTTAATGACCAAAGCCTGGTAGTGCCTAGTCAGTGAGGCATGAGGTCCCTTTCCAGAAACTTCAAACTGACTGTCTCTTAGTGGTGGAATGAACTTCCAACCTCAATCCAGACACCAGAACAGAATCTGTCACTATCTTCAAAAAACAGCTAAAGACCCACCTCTTCCATGAACACTTAACTAACCCCTAAACGAACTCCTCCCCC
>JANDJT010000050.1:10539260-10552390 GCA_024331685.1 Stegophilus panzeri
AGAGAGATATAGATAATACATTATATTTTATTTTATATACATTATATTACCAGTGCTCAAATATTGCTAATATCCACTTTCACATAACGTAGTCATTTCAAGTTCACCTGAATTTGTTGTCACAAAGCGAAGCCTACAGTCACGTAGCATGTGTTGTGGAGTGTGTCATGATGAAAAGAAAGCAGTTATCATTAACAGCATTTTTTAAGAACACAAACAACAACAATTAGAAAATGGAGCAAAATACTAAAAAGGCAAGCATTCAAGAGCGTGAGCGGCAGCTGGTCACTGATGCAGCAGTTTGGTGACTGTTCCCATGACTAGCAGTGATAATGCTACCCTGATTGTGGATGGTTTTTAGAATTGCTTAGAAGGAGGCTAAACGTTGTAAACCTATCATTCAGGCTTTTAGGGAGTACTGGGACTCAAATACACAAAAAGGTCCAGAAGGACAGTTATTGGCTACTGTGAATAACATATCTATCTCGTGTTGAATGCAAGTGGGGTTTATCCAAAATTAATCTCCTTTGTAGCTCACAGCGTGCATCCCTTCTCATCCCCACCAGCTCGTCTCTGACGTTTTTGAACATTGTGGGCCCACAAAGTTCAAACCCAAGCCATTTGTGCGCTCATCGATATGTAAGGGACATAGGACTGCCACAGACACTTAAAGCAAAACAGAGTAGGAGGACACCGATATGACAGCTTTGTGGAATATTTTGTGTTAGGTAAAATGCTTTTTTTCTTGATTATGTTGTCCAGTTAATGTTCTCTTTTTATAAGCTGATTGAATGTGCAATCCATTCATTTTTCCCTTTGTTACATCGCTGTACCAGTGTGATCAATTACATAGGCCTACCTATCAGCATTGAATATTGTTGGTTACGTGAGTTTTTAGAAGCATTTTTACGTGCCTGTAAGTCCGGGGACCAGGACCTTTTACGTGTCTCCTGACTTGTCTGATTACTACCCTGTTAGTGTTCTGGGACCTGCAGATTTACAAATTAAGCACTGCTGCTGCAAGTGATGCAACTGAAATGCCACCCAGTGTTATTATATAATCAGAAAGCTTGCTTCTAGCTGAATTTGGTCCTAGTAGAATTACTTCAGTTTTGTCGGAATTAAGTAGGAGGAAGTAAATAATCATCCAGTATCTATTGTCTTTTATTCCTCAACTTAATTAAGCTGGTGTCTCTCATCTGACTTTGCTGAAACATATAACTCTGTGTCATCAGTGTAACAGTGGAAGCAAATACCATGTTTAGGAATAATTGTACCTCAGAGGTAGCCTATAAAGAGGAAAAAGCAGTGGGCCTAGAACAGAGCCTTGTTGGAACACTAAACATTACTTTAGTATGCATAGAAAAGTCAACATTTACTTATACAAACTGATAAGTCAAATATAAGACCTGAGTCAACTCCAACCACATTCTCTAGGCTATCAAGAATAATATTATGATCTATGGTGTCAAAAGGTACACTATGGTCAAGCAATACAAGTCAGGAGATACAACTCTGTTCAGAGGCCAGTAGTAGGTCATTTACCACTTTACCCAGTGCTGTCTCTGTACAATGATGAGGCCTAAATCCTGACTGATAAATTTCATGAATGTTATTCCTATGCAAGTATGATGTGCTAATGCTGTCTACAACTTTTTCTAGGAACATGGAGATAAAAGGGGAAGTTTGATATAGGTCTGTAATTAGACAGCTGACATGAGTTCAGATAGTTGGTTTTATTTATTTATTTATTTATTTATTTTTATTTATACTTAATTTTTTTTTTTTTTTTTTTTTTTAAATAAGGGTTTTGATAACCGCTAGTTTAAAATGATTTAGGTACATAGCCAGTGCTAAGGGAAGAATTTGTTAAAATGATATTCATTTTAAAAATTTGATGCACAGAAAATAGTGATAGTAACTTTTTTTAAACAAATGAAGCATTTATTAATTTTTTGGTGGTTTCAATTTTAATGATCTTACATTGGGGTAAAACCACTAGTTTTTAATGACAAATAAGCACTTGTAAACACAAGTCAGCATTGCTGAAATTGGTCAACTTCAGTGTTGATTAGGTGCTAGTGATGTGAATTTTAGCATGCATAACTAGGATGACTTCTGTGTAAACAGTAAGAGACTGTTGTGTTTGAAAATCCCAGGAGACCAGCAGTTTCTGAAATATTCAAACCAGCCCATCTGGCACCAACACCACTGCCAACTTAGTCACACATTCATTTTCAATTTTTCCATAAAGATGCCAGCCCTGTTAGCAAATGAAATTTGGGGTGCATATAGTATTAACATAAGATTACACATGCAAAAAATCGCATCCATAGCTGCTTGTCAACATTGGATTTTATGCTTCTCAAAAATGTAAATTTTGTAAATGTTAACAGTTTTAGCTGCACGTGGCATAATATAAGCTACAAGAAGGAAAATGGAGGTATATATTGTAGGGTATTTTCTGTTATACTGATCTTGAATAGTAAAAAGGATGTCTGTCTTTAATTTTAATTCTTATAACTAAGAATATTTGCATTAGTTGGTGTCCATAAAGGCATCAATGCCATCAAAGCCTATTACTGTAAATCTCCAGCAAGTTTAAAGTGTGTATCCACAATACTGACCTGTCTGTGATCATCTGAAAAGTGCTTTAGATCGACTTTTTGATGAGGATATTCCATTTTCGGCCAATTTGAAAGGCCCATATTACAGAGAATAAAACATAGATAATGTTGACATTATCTAGTGTCTCTGTGAATTACCTCAGCTCTGACCAGAGCAGCTTTGTTGGATCACTGAAATAAAAGGCAACAAATAGTGAAGAAAAATTCTTGAAGAAAACTCCTCAATTATAAAGCTAGTTATACAATATTTTGTGAAGTCATTTGAAGACCAACATTTTGGCATTTGGTTGAATTGACATGATATGACCTTATTTAATGTTCTGAAAAAACAGTGAGAGAGAAGATTGGTGCCATAGCTACACCTGACTACATACAGAATGCGCCTGTGCTGCCCAAAACCAGATCAGGTACCAGAAAAACCCTTATGTCTCATTTGTGTCTCAATTTTATATAGTGTTCTGTTTATTTACCAACACTTACTGAGTGACTTTTTCATAATGTCCACAGGTAAAATCATGAGGCGTGTGCTACGGAAGATAGCATCTAACCAGCAGGATTTAGGAGATGTGTCCACGCTAGCGGACAGTTCAGTTATTGAGCAGCTTTTTGAGAATCGCTGTTGTACTGCTGTGTGAACATTAGGAGACACTATTAAAACCATTTCACTTCAGGGTACATGGGTAAAATTAAATGTATAGTAATCTTAGCAGAAGGCCACCAGAGGAAAAATATACTGCAGTTTCACAATCTCTAGGAACTGAAAAGAGTTTTTACTGGACCTCTTTGTGTATTTGTTTAGTATTATTTAGTTTAGTAATCTATATTTCCCTCTGTAGATTTTTTTTTTTTTTTTTCTTTTTAAGTAAAATTTGTTCACACATCTGATTGTATTTTTCAGATAATTCATGCACATACAGGAATTGAGTACTTTTTATTTAATTTACTCAATCATAGGTAGTATTTATATGACCGAAATAATTTTTATGTGCCAAGGTTGAAAATCACGTGTTTGATCCAAAAAAGACTGAATTTCTTTTTGTACCTTGTGATTTTACATTTAACATTGATGGCATTTTTAAACAGAGCCAACAGTCTATTTTTATTGCAAGACTAATGTAGCAAATATTAATCTCAAACTTCTAAGTTCGGCTGTTGGTAGTATTTTAACATGTCTCAAGAAACATCTGTACACATATTGTATCTCTACTTTAGGTTATGATAATTGGGTACTAAATTCCTATATATGTTGCATGAAAACTGTATAAAAATTGCAGTGATCTATAAATGTCCTACCATGAGCTTGTAATAAGGACATGGTTCTCATTAAACTGAACTAAGAAAAGGACAAAAATATTTAATACCAAAATGCTGTGATCTAGTAAAAAATCTACTGGATCATTCAGTAGTGATTGTTTTTGGAATTCTGTACTATACAGACTATCCAGCCATTCCATAATTGTCTTTTGGGACATGAGGAAGGTGCTGTGATATCAATGGAACAACTTGGATAAGATGCCAATTTGTAAATTAGCCAGAATGTTTAATACATACCAAGTCTAGATAGTGAGGTTATGATGTGACTTGGATACACTGTCAGACACCCTGATCTATAGGTATTTTCAGGGTTCACCTGAAAGTATTACATTTTCAAATAAAAGTCCATTTTGAATGTTTATCAAGTGTTTTGCTACATTTCATATTTTCTTCATTGAGCTCAGGATTGGTTATTGTGACTAGTTTTAAGAATATTATTCCAGAGAGTCCCCATTAATGGTCTCATTTGGTTCTGTCTCTTACCAGAATAAAACTCTTTAATGTTCTTTTATCTTGTAATTGTCTATATTTCCCTTTTTCTGTTCTCAGCGATATATTTTAATCAACATATTTTGACAGTTAATCAAATTGTGGTTAAAATATATACTGATGTGAGTGAAATAAAGTACCAGTTCAATAACTATTTTGTCTGTTTCCCTCTTTCAGTCTTGTTCTGTTCATCTTTCTCTACTTACATTTACTTGTGTATACAGTTGAAATCAAAATTATTCAACCCCCATTGCAAACAGTCTGTAAATCTTGACTATAAAACTGATTTGCAATGAACAAATCAAACAAATGCAAGTGAAATAGTTCAACATCATGAACGTGTCAAGTGGTTTCCCCAAATTCATCTGAAAATGCAACTTATAATGACTTCTCCAGTATCAAAATTATTCAATAGAATCCCTAACAACAGCACAAATATGCAATACAGGTGTTGACTCAAACACACTTGATGCAATTAATCAAGGGCTTCATAAGTTGCACCAGGTGTGCTTGGGCTGGAACATATGAAATACCTGAACTGGCTAAGGGTTTGTTGAGTGTACATTACTTGGACAGGGCAGAAAAAGGAAACTATCAACGGCTGCAACCAGATTTCTGAGAAGGCAGGTTGTGGAAAACCACTGAGTGACTGCAAAAGACCTGCAGCAAGACTTGGTGGCAACAGGCACTGAGGTTTCAGTGAACACAGTAAAGTGTGTACTAAACGCAGAAGGTTTCCATGCCAGAACTCTTAAGATGTACACCACTACTGACCCAAAAGCACAAGAAAAGTCAGCTCAAAATCATATAAATAATGATATATAATCATACAAGTTTTGGGATTCTGTTTTGTGAAGCAGTGAAACAAAACGAACATTTTTGGCTCGATGGGTCAGCGGTATGAATGTAAGAAGAAGAATCAAGAAAGAACACACTGTCCACAGTCAAGAATGGTGGTGGCTCAGTGATGCTCTGGGGCTGCTTTGCATCCTCTGGCACTGGAAAACTGGATTCAATGAAGTATCAGGATATCCTAGGAGAAAACGTCATGCCATCTTTGAGGAAGCTGAAGCTTGGGCATTATTGGATTTTCCAACAGAACAATGATCCCAAGCAGATTCCTCAGATTCCACCAAGGCTTGGTTGCAGAAGTCTTCCTGCAAAATTCTACAGGGCCATCACAGTCACCTGACTTGAACCTCATAGAAAATCTGTGGTGGGATTTGAAGAAGGTGGTTGCAGCACACAAACTCTAGAATATTACTGAACTGGAGGCCATTGCTCATGAGAAATGGGCTAAGATTCCTCAGGAACGCTGCCAGAAGCTTGTGTCTGGCTATGCATCTCGTTTGCAGCAGGTCATAACAGCAAAAGGGTGCTCTACTAAGTACTAAAGATGCTTGCCATGAAGAGGTTGAATAATTTTGAGACTTGGGAAGTCATTATAAGTTGCATTTTCAGTTGAATTTGGGGAAACCACTTGAAGCATTCATTGTGTTGAACTATTTCCGTTGCTTTTGTTTGATTTGTGCATTGCAAACAGCTGATAGTCTGTAAATTTTGACAATAAACCTGATTTGCAATGGGGATTGAATAATTTTGATTGCAACTGTACATTTGTAGCTAAATTACTCTGTGCCCACCTTCAAACTTGTTACAAACAAATGGCAATTTGAATTCCTTCTCATTCATTCTAATAGACAGGGATGTCCTAGACAAGTCCCTAGAACAAATTTTTGGAGCTCTTCATTCACACTTTGTTTCCTTATGTATGGAGCTCATGTACTCGCTCACATACTCCTGTCCAGTGCAACACTAGCCATGTCTGCCCCTACCAGGTCACACTTAAGTGATGGTTGGGGGCGGTGCGTGCCCACTATCCACCAGATATACTTGCAAAGCAAGGAAACCTCACCCATACACTCCCACAACTGAGGACCCTAACCCACCGTGCACCACACTCAGAAATTTATGGCATTTGGCAGTCCCCTTATCCAAAGCAACTAAAATTTCATTTCCTTTATACATCTGAGCAGTTTAGGGTTAAGAGCCTTGCTGGGGTTTCGAACTCGTGACCTTCTAATCAGTAGTCTTAACCACTGAGCTACCACTGTTGTCCTTTAACACAAAAAAAACAAGTGGCACTCTGACTCCACAAATTGGAGTTCCCAATTGCTAGGCCTATGTTGTGTGGATACACTGGACCGGCGACAAGGGATACAGAGTACCTCACAGCAGGCGTTGTGAGTGGTTCGGGGTTAGGTAGGCCAAGTCGCCAGGAACTCATTTAGGAAAGAAACAACCAACCCAGCACCCCCAAACTAGAGACAACACAAAAAATTGAATGAAAAATAGTAATGGTAGATATTGAAGCAAATAAAGTCCTTAAGGAAGCAAAGAGATTATACTTATTTTTAACACTTATCAACACAGACTTGCATACACTTATTTTTTCGTACCTTTTGCCAATACACTTCCCTAACATGGTATCTGCAGGATTTTGCCTACCATTTCAGCCCTCTGCTGATACACAACAGAGCAGTATCCACAGGACTTGGCATGCTTCCCTATCTCTTTTTATCTGTATATTTTACTGCTACCCATCAAGGCCCACTTAATAGCGCAAACATATATTTTGCATGCAATTATTCTTTTTTGAGGTCAAAACTCGTTTTCTCAATATGGTTAATTTAATTTGGAGAAGCCTTTAAGAGTGTTTTTACTGCCACTGGCAGGCCCTCAGCAAACCACACAACTAGTAATTATAAGCAAAACTGCTTACCTCAATTTTGGGTGGCCACCGTGCAGTTTGCCTGAGCCAGTCCGCTACGGCTCCAGGCTCCCTGACTCTCCTGGCTCCTGTCCAGTCACATCAGGGTCACCAAATTTATGGGGAAGAATCTTCTTCAAAAAACACTTTGACTTTATTATATTTTATATATTACTTTCACTTAGACTTTATTATAAAAGCAACAAAGTCTGAGCTAGTCTGCAGATCAACTGACATAAGCGAATTTGACACAGGTTTTTATACCATTCTGAAACACTGATCTTATATGACAGAGCTTTTCACTTTTTTTATTTGAACACGCCTTGGCCCCATGCCACTATTATTTCCAACTCCTAGTTACTTTCCTGACTTTCTTGCAATGTTGGCGTGGTAACACCAGCTGTCTTTTTTTTTAAATGCATTCCAAAAAGGTTACATACATGCCCAGCACAGACAGGTACCAGTTTACTGATTAATATTTGGTTATACTCTTAAACATACACTTTAAATGATTTCTGTTGTTTTCACAGTATTACTGTATTTTCATCTTTTTTTACTGTAAATAAGTGTGCAGCATTTTGCTGTTAATTTTGTTGTTTTTTTTTTCAGTATTATTGCTGTATTTTCTACTCTGGTGTACTGTAAATTGTTTCACAGTAACTTCATGTAATTTATTTTCTTCAAATAAGAGCAGGAATAAATAATTACAGTGATCTTACTGTTAATTTGAACATGTAATATTGGCACATACAAACTTTTTACACTTTTTACTTTTTACACGGAAACTTTATAGTAACCTATTATTCAATGATGCGATCACATTCAGTAATCACATTAGAATAAATGTATATTATTATTCACTGCAATAACCAGTAATGAAAATAACATAGGTAAATTGCACGATAATACACCTGGAAACAGAACCACACGGTCTGCCAACACAAGACTTTTTGTCACTCACTGCAGCCTCGGGGGACCAGGCCAGCATCGCGGTCTGTAATCTAAATCCATTGGACAAGGAAGGTAAGCGCAAAAGTCATATTTGACATCTTAAAGTTTAGTATTTATTAGGATTGCTCTGTCAGGAGAAAACCTATTGGTTTTGTTAGTATTCTTATTAGGATTCTACTTATCTCCCTAAAGTGCTAAATAACTCAAGATCTGAATGGTAAAAAGTTTTGAAATTTAGCACATTGATACTACAGTCCACATGTAACAACCACACCACAAATGGCCCACATAAGCCCATAGGTGGCACTACAGGCTACGCCCAAATCTATGTGATTTTCCCTCCACCCCATAAGTCCAAAATTTTAGAAAATTGGTATACATGCCTTACTTCTCATAGGGAACAAAAAAGCCATTGGGATCTAAAGTCCACTGTGATAGATTTTCCAATACACTCAAAATTTGTCTAAAACTACAAAAATCATCTCCTCATGAACCATAGGTCTGATTGACTTGAACTGTGGTAGATATGTGTGGGATACATGTCTTTCTATAGGGTGATAAGCAACAAGGAATCAAATAAAACTGGCTGAACTATTTACATGTTGGTCAATTGACAACTGTTGCACATATTTCTGTGTCCAAAAATCAATGGAACCATTAACCTATGGACTTGATCTGTGCCACACAGAAAGTCGACATTACAGTCTGTTACCATGTGTGATGGCAACCTCATATCTCCAAAAACAATTCCATTAAAAGGAATAATAATATCTATTATGTTTAACAATATCTTTATCATCTTCTAGATGGCACTCTTTGTCTTGGATTGAGCCAAAGTACACTCTGAAAGACAAAACTTTATTTGTAGTGTTTATGCACGCAGTAGCCATTTTAGTTCGGCAAAGTGAAGAATACGCGTTGAATCATTCTGTTTGTGTAAAGCCTGGAAGAAGCTTTGCATGCGAGTTTGATATTCATCTTTCTAGTTTGTAAACTTTTGTGATTGTATTTGGTGAGTTTTGCCGTTTGTGCTTATTTTGAATGGCTCAATGTGCTTAGTGCATATAGCTTAAAAGATTGCATTGTAAACTGAATTGTATTCACTAACTAATGCATGTTAAATAAGCATTTTTGTATTTCTTTTCAGTTTCACAAGAAATGTAAGAGAATATTGTCAAGAGAACTTACATGATTGTACTTATGGAAGAAAGTAAAAAGTGTTAACCTTACTTTTCGCCTGAGTGGTCATTCAAGCCTCTTAACAAGCTGAAATGTGTTTAGCTATCTGTATATGCTCACTCAGAAACATGTGAGTAGAGAACAGAAATCTACAAAATGAAGTAAAAATCTGCCATTGATCCAAATGCATTGAAATGTTTCTGTGCGATTGAACATTGTATGTTTGAATTATAACAACTTCCTGTTTCCTGGTGAAACATTGAAATTTGCAAGACCGTCATGCCCACGCCGTGCAGCGAAAACTCAGAAGCTTCACAATTTAACATCGGCAAGGCCTTTAGATTAGACTGACTGAATATGATGTTGATCTGATTAAATCTCTGGGAGGGGTTTGTTAAAGTATGAGGCCTGGGAATGGTTTTTGCCAGTAGGTGGTGCTATGACTACAACTGATTATTGGCATGCAGATGTCTTCAGGCCCAGACTTTTATCAAACATGTGAAGTTTGATAACGGCGAAAGCTTCGCAATTTAGCATTGTCAAGCCCTTTAGATGAGACTGACTGAATATGATGTTGATCCGATGAAATCTGTAGGAGGCGTTAGTTAAAGTACAACATCTAGAAATGGCAAAATCTTAGCAAAAATTTAAGAGAAAAATCAAAAAGGCTGACTTCCTGTTAAGTTTAGGGCATTGGTGCCAGATACTTTTTTTGTACACATTGGCATGATATACATGTATACTGAATTTCGTACATGTAGCTGAAACGTAGCACGAGGCTCACATCGTTTAAATTCGTAGGTGGCACTCTCAAGCCATTTTGCAATACTCAATTCTAAAACCTGTATCAGATGTAAATGTTCGCCACTTTTGTGGCGTGTCCAAAGTTGCATGAGTTTTCGAGCATGTTTAGGCCTCAAAAATGTGATTCATTTCATATTGAAATTTGTCACACTGACACGGACACGCCCTTCAATTAAAATTCTAGCATGTTGCTAGCATTTATTAATCACTTGTTGGCATATTTTAATATGTTGGTAGGAGTGCATCACAGTGTAAAAAAAGTCACTTCCTGTTGCCAGTAGGTGGCACTGTGACTATAACTGAATATTGGCATGTAGATGTCTTCAGGCCGGGACTTTTATCAAACGTGAAGTTTGAAGTCTGGAGGAGAATGGACATTGTATGTTTGACTTATATCAACTTCCTTTTTCGTGGCGAAACGTCAAAATTTGTGCGACCGCCACACCCACTCCATGGACCGAAAACTCAAAAGCTAAGGCTAAGACTAGACTGACCGAATATGATGTTGATCCAATGAAATCTGTAGGAGGAGTTCATTAAAGTACAAGGCCTGGAAATGGTTAAAACAGAGCAAAAATTAGAAAAAATAAAATAAAAATGGCTGACTTCCTGTTGAGTTTAGGGCTTGGGTTCAAGAGACTTTTTACTAAGCTATCTACATGCCAATATTCAGTTATAGCACAGGAAGTGGCATGTTTTACACTGATGCATTCCTAGCAACATATAAAAATATGCCAGCAAATTCTAAACATGCTAGAAACATGTTAAAACATGCTAGCAACACTTAGCTGAGTGCTAAAATGTGATATTACTACTATTAAACAGGAAGTTGTTATAACTCAAGCATACGATATCTAATCTTCCCAAAACTTCACCTTTGATATGAATCCTGGCCTGAAGACTTCTACCTACCAATGTTAAGTTATAGTCATAGTGCCACCTGCTGCCAGCAGGAAGTGACATGTTTTACACTGGTGTATTCCTAGCAACATATAAAAAATGCCAGCAAATGCTAAACATGCTAGAAACATGTTAAAACATGCTAGCAACACTTAGCTATGTGCTAAAGCATGCTATTACTGCTATTAAACAGGAAGTTGTTATCACTCATGCCTACAATGCCTAATCTTCCCAAAACTTCAAGTTTGATACGAATCATGGCCTGAAGACATGTACATGCCAATATTCAGTTATAGTCATATTGCCACCTGCTGGCAACATGAACTGACATGTTTTACACTAACTCGGACATAAATTGTTCAATCTGCACCAAACTTCATTATTTGATACAAATCCTGACCTGAGAACATATACGTCCTATATAATAAATAAATAGATAAAAATGGAATGGCTTTCCTCTGGCAGAGCAGCCCCAACATTCACCCGGGTGCGAGGGCCCGTTTATCGCTACTTGCAGCTTTAATTAGGACCCAAGCACCGCTAGTGCGAGGCCTTATTTTATCTGCTCCATTTATTAGGGGTTCAAGCATGAAGGGCTGAAGCCCTTTTGTAATTGCAAGGATTTTTATTATTAGCGGTTCAAGCCTGAAGGGCTGATTATTGTAATTGTAATGATTATTTATTTATTTATTTATCTATTTATTATTATTCTGCCCTAAAACTGATCGTGCAGACCAAACCATAAGGCCTAGAGAGCTGAAACTTTGAGGAAGGTAGTACTACAGAGTACTACATTGTCACAACATTTCGGCCCGATAGGCCAGATGGTGGTGCTCTAGTGAGCATGTTTAGAAAAATGGCCTTGACTTTGAACCGTTTGTCACAGACTCAAGCGTCTTATATCTATGGAATCCTTGGGACCAGACAAATAAAATGTATATCTCCGATTTCATTTTTGCCAATATAAATTTTCAGCCATCTTGGATTTTTTGTAAAACATACTTTTGCGAACTAGTCCTAAGTTTTTCGTCCGATTGGAACCAAACCAGTGCCAAATGAATCTATAGACTATCACTATCAAACGTTATCAAAAAAGTTTGAACTTTCAACTTGAGGTAGGTACGGTATGCGAAAACACATGAAGTAGGTGTGGCCACTTTTACATTAATGGCTATAACTCTTGAATGAAATGAGATATCTTCACCAAATTTGGCCTGCTTATGTTTGAGGACAAGCTATAGTGACACAGAAATGTTGGCACAGTTTTGCCACATGGTGGTGCTATAATACCAAAAAAACTTGAAATTGGCTGTAACTATGGAATCGTTGATCCGGATTCACTTCAAAATATGCATACAGTGTCTTTGTCTCAGTTGGCATCCCTGTCTATGAGCACATTCACGTTTGTTGAAAAACATGGCCGCATCAGCCAATCTAATTTCAGTAGCTATTAGACAAGGTTACCAATGGCTGATCGGAACGAAATCTGGCGGGCCTATTTGACTCTTGGTCTAAGATGTTTTTGCATAGTTTTAAAGAAATCGGCTTCTAGGTGGCGCCATCATGATTTTTGTCGGTGTTAACAGTTGTATGTAATGCAGTGTTTTGAACAAACATAACTAATAAATCAGATGACAGACCTTCTCATTCTAAACACATTTGCCTCAAGAACCATTGGTGTCTGTCCAACCATTTGGTAAATATTTCAGATAATGATAAAAACCTTAAAAAAGTTTTTTGCTCAAGTGAAATAAAACTATTGCAGGACAATACTTTGGACGTCTTAGATCAAAAGTCATTCAAAAAAAAAGTTGAACTTTTGATTTACCCTTGCAAGGCCAAATCAAATGTTTTGAAGTGGGTGTGGCCACTTTTACATAAATGGCTATAACTTTTGAATGGAATAAGACATTTTCACTAAACTGGGGTACATACAGTATCTCACAAAAGTGAATACACCCCTCACATTTTTGTAAATATTTCATTATATCTTTTAATGTGACAATACTGAAGAAATGGCACTTTGCTACAATGTAAAGTAGTGAGTGTACAGCTTGTATAACAGTGTAAATTTGCTGTCCCCTCAAAATAACTCA
>JANDJT010000050.1:10559950-10571289 GCA_024331685.1 Stegophilus panzeri
TCTTCACCAGGGATTTTTGTTTGTTTGTTTGTTTGTTTGTTTTTATTCTTCTGGTTTGCTTTTTCTGAAAATGGGGTGTTAGAAAGGCTAACATTGATAGTGGGGCACGTGGTATCGAGCTCTGTTCAATGTTAACCCACCCCATTTCCACATTATTGTTGACCCATGCCACCACTGGCATTATCTGTGCAGCCCAGCTGTAATATCTTAAATCAGTGAGACACAGCCCTCCCCTGTATTTTCCTAAGCTTAATGTTTTTAGTCTTATTCTGGGTCATCTATTATGCCAAATGAATTTTGATATGAGTTTATCCAACAAATTAAATGTAGATGAAGAAACCCATACTGGAAGGGATTGGAATAGAAAGAGCATTCTAGGCAGGATATTAATTCTCACTGTCTCTATCCTACCAAACAATGAGAGTGGCAGCACTTCTCATCTTAATAAATCATTTTAATAGTGTTAATTAGCTTATTATAATTTGCCTGATACAACCACTATAGTCTGGGTGTAATGGTAACTCCTAAATATTTGAATCCCTGTTTAGACCATCTGAATGAAGCTCTGTCATTTAATTCTAATGGCCAAGCTCCCAGTAATTATTATAAGTGCGTCTGATTTGGTTGAATAAACTTTGTACCCAGAGACAGTATACTTCAAGACAGTCTAAAAGAGATGGAATTGAGGAGATAGGATTTTTGATAAATAATAATGCCATCTGCGTATAGGGCAATCTTGTCACAATTTCCCTTCTCATCAGCTATTCCTTGTATTTCATGGTTACTCCTTATGTTCTCAGCCAGTGGCTCAATGCTAAGTATGAAGTGCCTTCTCAGCATCTAAACTGAGAAGCATTGAGGGGACCTGTCTCTTTGCAGCAAGTAAGTGTAGGTTCAGGGCCTCCCCAACATTATTTGTAACATGGCATCCATTAATAAATCCTGTCTGTCCTGGTTTCACTAGTTTTCTGATATATCGTACTGTGCAAAAGTCTTAGGCACATGCAAAGAAATGCTGTAGAGCAAAGATGCCTTCAAAAATAATGAAATTAAATGTTTCTACATTAATAAAAATACTATAAAGAGCAGTAAACAGTAATAGATTAAACAAACTCAATATCAGTCTCAGGCACAGTTTGTGCAGTTCTATAAGGAAATGAGCTGATAAGTTTTATTTAGCATCTTGCAGAACCAACCACAGTTCTTCTGGAGACTTTGACTGTCACACTTGCTTCTTATTTTTTCATGCAGCAGCCTTCTTTTTTTATTTTTATTTTTTAATTGGTTTCTTACATGACATGCTGCTTTCTTTACTGGCATACAAACATTTTTCTGTAACATCTCAAATCTAATCTAATGTTTTGAAATCTAAAATGTTTTTTTTTACTGACTTGATAATGTAGAAGTCATAAAATAATAATCTATAACAAAGTTTGTACTAAAAAAATAGGGAGCCTAAGACTTTTGCACAGTACTGTATATTTGAATTCTCTCTGCTAATATTGAGGTTAAAAATTTTAGGTCCTGGCAGAGAAGGTTTATGGGCATATAAGCTGTACATTGTGTGGGGTCTTTCCCAACTTTATCGATGACCATAATTACTGCCTCTGCCTGTGACTTTGGAGGATCTCCATTCTCTAATGCATGGTTATATATTCAACAAAGAATTGGGGTTAATTCATTTATGAAAGCCTTATAAAATTCTCCAGAGACAAGGAAAGGTTTATTTTTTTCTTTTTTGTTTGATTGTTCATCCATTTCATACAATAATAAAAAAAAATCTGAATGCATATGCAATTCCTTTGGGTTGTGATATTATAATACCAATATATGGGTGTCCTTTGTGTAGTTGGATAGCTACTGTAACAACTGACTTGCTCTGTTACCCATTTCATTGTAATTTCTGCTTGTATGCCTAAGAAAGCCATCTGCCTTATATGTTAACAGGTCATCTAGTTTCTGTCTAGTCTGCTTCAGTAATTCCAGACTTTCTTTATTTCCAAAATTTTTATGTTCACTTTCCAACTGTCTGATGTCTCCATCCATTACCAGTCATTTAATTTCCCTTTGCTTTTTTATTCTGGCTGTAAGTGCAGTAATCTTTCCCCTTATTACTGCTTTGGCTGCATCCCACAACAAAGAAGGGGCAACACAGCCATCATCATTTATTCTAATGTAATGATCCCACTCCTTCTGTATTTCCTTTTTGTTCATTGTATCATTCAATACTGAGCTGTTTAGTCTCCAATACTTGAACTGCATATGTTGCCCTAAATTTGGTTTTAACACAACAGGTCTATGGTCTGAAAGGATAGTGGGCTCTATATTGCACTCAACAACTCTGTGTATATATAAAATATATTGATATTTTTTGAAGTCAAGAGATAAAGAATGCTTCTCATTTCTTATTTGTGCATCCTCATTTCCTTACCTTACTTCCTTTGAAGCAAGTTATCGTCCACTCATGCTAGGCTGTTACGATATTGCCTGCCATTATTGAAAAAACAACATAGTTTGCCACTTCTAATGTAATCTGGGTAAGATTGTCAGTCAATCAATGAGATTGTCAGTCAATCAATCAACATCAATATTTATTTATAAAGCACATTTAACATCAACATCTAGATATTTTCAAAGGCTAAATAATAAAAATATGAGTTAAGGGAAGATTTAAAAATAGCTAATGATGATGCCTCACATGAAAGGGGAGACTATTCAAAAGTTTGGGTCCAGCCACAGAAAAAGTCCAATCACATATGGATTTACATTAACAACAAGGGACAGATCAGAAGATCTGAGTGCTCTGGATGGAGAGTAAGGGTGAAGGTCTCTGATGTATTTTGGTGCAAGACAAGACAATGCTTTAGACAGAGAAAGAAGGATTTTAAAATCAACTCTAAACTTAACAGGAAGCCAGTGAAGAGATGCCAATGTGGGGGGGAAATGTGATCCCTCTTTCTAGACCGTGTTAAAAAGCTGGCTACCGCATTTTGAACAATTTCTAATCGAGATGAAGCAGATTGAGAAAGTCCAATGTACAGCAAATTACAATAGTCTAACTGCAATGTAATAAGAGCATGGATGACAATATCCAAATCTTTATTAAAAAGTAAATATTTTAGCTTTGCAGTGGATTTAAGATGAAAGAAGCTTCCCTTAATAACAGCACTAATCTGTTTATCAAAAAGAAGTGAAGATTCAAAAATGACTCCAAGATTCGTAACTTGCTTTTGTACATTTGAAGAAAGTGAACCTACGTGAGCTTCCAGGACAGGAGAAGATGATGTGGGACAGCCTAAAAACAAGACTTCAGATTTACCTTTATTTACCTGCAGAAAATTATTCTCCATCCAATTTTTAATGTCTTCAAGACACTTTAGCAGAATCTCAAATGGGCAGTTAGTGTCTGGTCTGACTGGAAGGTAAAACTGAGAGTCATCAGCATAGCAGTGATAAGAAATATTATATTTCTGAAAGATATAACCAAGGAGAAGCATATAAAGTGAAAACAATAATGGACCTAAAATGGATCCTTGCAGGACACCACAAGATAAGGAAGCTTTTGAAGAGGAAATAATACTTTCATTTACAGAAAAGGTCCAATCTTTCAGATAGGAAGCAAATCATTGCAAGGCCAAACCCTGGATGCTGACCATATACTCAAGGCATTTGTGAAGGATGTTGTGGTCAATAGTGTCAAATGCAATGCTAAGATCCAACAAAACTAAAACAATGCATAAGCCTGAGTCCAGAGCAAGCAAAAATCATTAGTAACTTTCAACAAAGCAGACTTAGTACTGTGTAAGGATCTGTAACCCGACTGAAACATGTCTAAAATGTTAACAGTATTGAGTTAACAATGAAGCTGTGAATAAGCAACTCTCTTCAAAAGCTTGGAACTAAAGGGTAATTTAGAAATTGGCTTGTAGTTGCTTTGTATTGCTCAGTCATGATGGGGTTTTCAACAAAGGTTGCACAACTGCATATTTAAAACTAGCTGGAACTAGTCCATTAGCTGGGAGCTATTAATAACTAATTGTCCTAAAAACATCTTTTAATTGACATGCAGGAAGAACATAAATTTTGCAACCTGAACACTTCATTGTTCAAATTACATTGGTTAGCTGGGATGAGGAGACTGGTAGAAAGTGAGACAGAAAGCTAGCCAATGGATGTAGTTTTGGAGATATAACTTAGAAGATACAATAGTAGAATTGGTATCCTTTATTTTGTGAATTAAATAATGTAAAAAAAAAAAAAAATTAATAAAATAAAAAAAGTTTCACAGGTCTCTGTGGAAGCATCAGGAAAAACATGAGTCAATTGTCTTAAACATAGCTTTAGGTCTGTTTGCATTATCAGCAATTAATTTAGAAAATAACTTTGATTTTGCCTCTTTTACTGATGTTTGATAATGAATTAGGCAGGCCTTTAAAATATCATATAAGACCTGAAGCTTGTCCCTTTTCCACTTATGCTCTGCCTTTCTACACTCTTTTCTAAGAGCATGGGTGACTGGGAGGCACTCTTAACTCTCCTTGGCTTAAGCAGACCAACAATGTCAAGAGTAATGGAGCAAGATTTATTAAAAACTTCAACCAAATGCTCGGTATCCGTTTTGTTAGAAAAATCATTGGTAAAATGTGATCAATAATATTCAGAAAATAAGTTGGCAGTAGAGGAAGGAATAACCCAGGAGTTGTTTAAAGGCTGAGAAAAGGTGGGTAAGGCACATGACCAGATTCAAACTGATTCAAATACAACTGAATAATGATCAGAAATACCAGCATCAGAAACCTCCAAATTTGAAACAGAAAAACCAGAGGACAGCACAAGATCTAATGTATGGCCCAAGTTATGGGTCGGGCCATAGACTGATTGTACAAAATTCAAGGACTCTATAAGTGATATTTTTACCCGAGGGTTGGATGGGGAACACAGGTGAATGTTAAACTCCCCAAGTATTAACAGTCTTTCACCACAAGTCACCAGATCAGAGAGGAAATACAAGAAGTTATAAATAGTCATTACATTTTTGAGGTCTCTATACTTGTGTGCATAAAGCGGGGTCCATAATATCAATCTTTAATACCTGGACCTCAAAGCTTGAAAACATGTCCATAGGCAAATATGTCACAGTGCATTCTCTACTATACCATTAACAAATGTTAATTATAATATCACTTTCATAATGGAAAATAGATCTTTCCTGTATTTGTTCATGGAAGCAAAACAGCTATATTATCTGCTCAGGAAAAATAGCTTTAACATCTACATCCCACAACACTGCTTGATTAATCCAGCCTCCTCTCCGTGTCTGCCATAGGGCGTTTGGCAATTCCATCTCCGGTATGTCATGTTTGCACCTTGATACCATACTCCTGTAGTGCCAGCAGGGATTCCACCAGGATGTTTTCAGTTTTGTTATCTGACCTTTCAGCTCTTCAATCGATATATCCAGTCTTGTGTGTGACTCTTTGTACCAATATGACCCTGTTGATTTTCCTTTTGAAGTTGTTTTAATTCACCAATTCACCAAGTCAGGGCTAGCCCATGTCTGGCAAGGGCTATGAGACTTTTTCCTATTGTCTTTCTCTCTCAAATTCTCATATTTTGTCACATATTTAGCATGTCTGTTAGACAAACTCATCTTTAGGATCCAAGATGTAGTTTATTTACCAAGATTAAGTTATTATTTTAGTTGGTTTAACAATAAATTCATGGAGACCATGTTTAAAGCTGCCTATTCATGCTTGATGTCGCCGGAAGTCCATCTTCATTTATTTTAACATCAAATGAAATATATTCATGCTAAAATTCATTAAACCCTACTTCAGTCCCTTTCTTAATGCACCTATGTGGGATACCCAAATTACCAAGACTCTCAGAACAACAGATAATTGCAGCACAGCCTACACACTACTCATACATGGAAGTGTAAGTGAGTTCTCAAAGTCCCGGTTAATCACTCCATTCTTGCTCACTTCATGTTGCTACTACCTCTTTAATTATTCTTTGGAATAGACCAGCTATTGTATTCACGATCATATTCCTGAGTCCAAAACACTGAACTTTGAGGTGGATGGGCTACAACAGTAGAAGTCCACATTGGGTCCCACTCCTGTCAGCTAAGAAAAGGAATCTGAGGCTATCATGGACACAGGCACACCCAAACTGTACAACTGAAGATTAGAAAAAATCACCTGTTCTTTTTCCAGTCTTCAACTGTTCAGTTTCAGTAAGTTTGTGCACATTATAGCCTCAGATTCTTGTTCTTGGCTGTGTATATGCATACACACATACATGGTAAATAAGAAGGCTGTGAAAAATTGTCTTTATTTAACCTTTTGATCTATTGTTAAAAAAAACCTCACAAAAACACTCTGCTCTCATGGATATCAAACAATTGCAAACACAACACAGGTTTATAAAAATAAAAATAAAAACCTGTTAAACCTTTGCTAAATATAGGTGTGCAGCAATTATTGGCACCTTGTAGAACCAGCCACAGTTCTTCTGGAGATTTTGTCTGTTGCACTTGCTTCTTATTTTTGCAGCAAAACCCAGTAGGCTTCATTGTGTTTTTTCTCTGAAATGTGGTCTTGTACGTAGTATGCTGCTTTCATTTTCTGTAACATTTAATTTTGTGCTAGAAAAGTAATGTTTGGAAATCTAAAATGTTTTTGTACTGACATGATAATGTAAAGTCATAAAATAAAAAATCTATAACAAAGTTTGTACTAAAAATATAGTGCCTAAAACTTTTGCACAGTACACACACACACACAAACACAGAAATTTATGTAATGTTTATACTCCAAATGACAGTGAATTCATCATATGAATACTACTTATTGCAGTTTATTGTAGAATTTCATTAGTACACTGGATTCTCTCCACTACTGTATGCATTCTGTCATGACTACTGTCAGGGAATCACAGTCATCGAACTCAGTTTCTCAGAATAGTTTGTTTTTTACCATAAGGGATGGTGGAGTGGGTCCAGTGCCTCATCTAGCATCGCTAGATGAGGCAATCCAGCTGGCAGAGGACCATTTGGCGGCGTATCCGGGTGCAGGTGAGCCCCCCCCCTTCTCCCTCCCTCTCTCTCTCTCTAACTCTCTCATTCTCCCACATTTTCTGCCCACCCTTCCTCTGTCCCTGCACCTTGGAAACGGGGGGGCCAATTCCCCCAAAACCAGCTCCCCAGTCCCAGAGTTTCCCTTCCCCTCCCTCCTCTTTGATGGACCATTGTCCATCAAAGCCTGATTCAGTGCAGGGCATTGGAAAGTAACAAGTGGTGAAGACGAGATGTATGCACAGGGATTTTTTTTTATATTTGCTGATGCCAGTCATTATTCAATTCCGATGACAAAAGCATAGAGTGAAGGCAGCGGTTAGTCCTAGCCTCACCCATCCACTAATTCTGAGGACAAATTGGCCTGGTTTTCAGACATTACTGAGGGAAATGTGGGTGCATGGGTCCTGCAGTAATGAGGCACCGTGTGGGATGTGTGCAACATATAAAATATGATTCATAAGTTCGTTCACATTGAATGCACTGAATTGGGATAAGAGGCTTAAGCCCCTGCTATTTGCAGTACGAGAGGTCCCGCAATTCAAAAGGTTTTTCCCATTTGAATTACTGTACGGGCACAAGCCTTATGCCATCTTAGACATCATTAGAGAAAATTGGGAGGAGGGATCTTCTAATTGCAGCAATAAAATTCAATACGTCTTTGACCTGAGAGCAAAACTCCATACTTTGGGACAGTTAACACAGGAGAATTTGCTACAGGGACAAGAACATCAATCCTGGCTGCATAACAGGGATACTCAACTATGGGAATTTGCACTTGGATATAAAGTGCTTGATTTGCCGCCCATGTTGAGCTCTAAATTACTCGTGAAGTGGCAAGGACCATTTGAGGTCACACAGCGAGTTGGAGAAGTCAACTATGAGGTCAGACAAAAAGATAGAGGTGATGCACTTCAATCTCTTGAAACTGTGGAGAGAGGTAGTTCCTGTGGCTCTGGCAACAGTAGTTCCCAAGAGGAAGGAGCTGGGACTGGAGGTGAGTCTAAACTCAACTGGACTACATCCAACTCCTGCAGACAACGCAGCATGAGTTTAGAGACTTAAATGTCCATATTTGGTATACGCTAATCTGCTGAATACTAAGTCATAGCATGTTATGTTTACATTTACACCATTTTTAAATTATATTGTTACTCTTTGACACCAATCTTTTGCACTACCTTTTATTTCGGACACTAAAACTGTTTGGCGCTACATTGTCACTTACTGTGCCTATTGTCCTGTTTTAGTAGTTACTGTACTGTCTTGTGTCATGTTTGCACATGCACTTTATGTAAAAATGTGTAGATCTTATTTAGTTTGGTTTCGTCTCATGAAGTTAGTGTATTGTTTTATGTAGCACCATGGTCCTGGAGAAACGTTGTTTCATTTCACTGTGTACTGTACCAGCTGTATATGAACTTGAACTTGAAAGTGCGGCCCAATTCACCCCAGTCCCCTGTGGAGACCACCTTTCACCATCCCAGAGAGCACAGGTTGCCAAGTTGCAGGATGAATTTTTCAGTGTGTTCTTGCCTCTTCCCGATTGCACAGACTTCATAGAATACCACATTGAGACTACTCTAGGTGTGGTTGTATGCAGCTGTCCATACTGGTTGCCTGAACACAAAAAACTGTGGCTTGGGATGAACTCAAGGCTATGCTTGACATGTGTGTAATCAAGGAGTCCCACAGTGACTAGAGCAGCCCAGTGGTTTTGGTGCCCAAAGCCGACGGGTCGGTCCGTTTTTTTGTATGGACTTCAGAAAAGTCAAAGCGTGGTGAAAGAAACCAATGAAAGAAAGAAACCAATGAAACTGCATCTTAAATGTGTCAGTGTTTAGTGTACAATTTTCACATTAGCTGAATATGTAGATTGAATACAGATGTTAGTAACATTTTTAAAATCTTTTGATTTGATAGATTTGATTGGCAGATTAATTGATTAATGGCAGATTAGTCTTTGGAAATTCATTGCATTCATATATTATGCATAATAAGAATATGTAAGATATTATATTAATATTTTACATAATGATGCCATGTAGATCAAGAGTCAATCATACACTAATGTACTGTTGAAAACAGGGAATGATGTATGATCTCACTGTGTTCTAAATAAAGTCATGTGTAGGGTAGAGGGTAACCACTGACAATTACTATGAGTCTTAACTCACTGCACTCACTGTTATGCTGGACCACCCATTGGGAACTCCTTCCATCAGCAGCAGTGTATGCTGGGAAATATCAGTTAGCATATCCGGCCACGTTGCTCTCTCCACATTGAAAATAGTTTCCATGGAAACAGAGAGAGAGAGGGGTGGAAAGGGAGACTAGAGGGATTGTGCTTTGGTTCAGTAATTCAAGAGGGCAATCCATGGGTGGCAGTGTTGAATTATGAATTAGGTGATCTATTGCTGGCCTTTTCAAAAGAACTGATTTGAATATCATGGAGGGACAATAGCTTTGAATATGACAAAATAAGGTTTTAGCTTACTAATGATTAAGTAAATTTGCTTATTAATTCATTAAACCTACATGGGATGACCACAACTGGTAGGGTGTGTATATTTGGTTTAAAGCAGATCAAATGTCTTCATGACAATAGCAACTTCGCTGATATTTTGCTGAACTAGATTATTTCATTAAAAAACAGAATTTATTTGAAAATCTAAAAAAGCCTCAAGATTTCAGTGTAAAGGTATGATCAGGTTTAGCTTAATTTAAGGTTAGTAATTACATAGATCAAATTTGCAGTCAATAGGACCTTAGTTGAGGGAAATTTTACAGCAGTGTGTAAGGGAGACACAATCACTGAGCTTACAATAGGATTTTTCTCATCCTACACATTTCTGGGCTATACTTTAATTAGTGTATAATAAAAGGAGAAAGATTGCCTGCACAGCTGAATCATTTAGATTCACATTTATGACGTTAGGGTATTTTCTAGTATTGAGAAACGTGTGTGTGTGTGTGTGTGTGTGTGTGTACTGCTAATCCTTTGTTTTCCTCGTTGTCCCCTACAGGTGATGATGGACAATGCCAGCTCCAGAGCCTTTGGGTCCGATTCATCTCAGGAGGCAGCTGTATGTTAAACAGCATATTTTAAAAAGTACAGTTAGGCCTACTCAAGTACTTTAATGAGAGTACTTGTAGTTTGCTAACTTTTACTCCTTGTAATAATTAAGAGGACATATCTAACAGGGAACATCTAAAACACACAATTTATGAGACACAACACTTTTTATTTTGATCTTTTATTCTACCACTTGTCAGATCAGGCTACATCATTATAAACTATATGAACATATTAAATCAGGACTTCTCAACCTTTTTTGGAAAGAGTCCACAACTAATGATAGGACTGGGCTTGTTCATCGCACTGCAGCTTATCCAAGTCAAGAGACATAGTTCAAGATTCAGGTTTCAAGATTTATTTGTCACATCCACAGTTATATATAGTATATGACTTGCAGTGAAATGAAAACCTGACCTATTCCTCTTTAGACTGTGCATCAAATACTAAATTAAAAATAGAATCAGAACTAAATAGAAATAAGATAAGAAATATGAAATATATGTATGGGAATGTGCAAAAATGGATGTACAATATTAGCATGGAATGTGTAGAAAATGGATGTACATAATATGCAGTATGTACGTGTAGTAACAATACAATACAAAGTGCAGTGTGTGGAGTTTCAGTGTAGTGCAGCGTAAACTGTAGCGTCCTTATGGAGTCCTAAGGGATCATTATGAAGGACATGTCCGTGTTGAGGTGTTTCATGGCCTGAGGGAAAAAGCTCCTCTTGAGACTGTCAGTTTTAGCCATCAGACTATGGAAGCACTTGCCTGATTGCAGTAGGCTAAACAGACAGTCACTGGGATGGTTGGAGTCTATGACAAATTTAGCAGCTCTTGTACTGTATTGCCTAGTGCAGATGTCATGCAGAGAGGGGAGAGCAGACCCGGAGATGTGGCTAAGCACGCCACTCTCTGCAGGGCTTTGTAGTCCTGGTCCTAGTTAAAAGCATGCATCTGAGTTCAGCTTTTACATCCAACCTAGATCACTATTTTGTGATCCCTAATTCTGTGTCCCATAAATAAGTGCTAGCAAATGGTTGGTATTGTTGGTTAATTTGGAGTTATGTATTGCATTTCATGCAACATTTTCATGAGTGTAAAGCCGATTTTACATAAAAAAAAAAAAGTGTGGGGCACTTTTTTTTTTTTTTTTTTTTTTTTTTTTTTTTTAAATTTT
>JANDJT010000050.1:10579457-10607337 GCA_024331685.1 Stegophilus panzeri
GTGTGGTGTCATCATGCCAAAATCTAAAGAGTTCTGTAAGGCCTTCAGAAAAAAGGTTGTGGATGCCTATGAGTCTGCCAAGAGATTTAAAAAGATCTCCAAATTATTTGAAATACATCATTCCACTGTAAGGAAAAGAATATACAAATGACGCAGATTTCAAACGACTGCCAATTTGTCCAGGACTGACCGTCCCAGCAAATTCAGCCCAAGAACAGACCATCTGATGCAAAAAGAAGTCTCCAAGAACCCTAACATTTTATCACAGGATCTGCTAGTAAGTCTTGCAACTGTTGGTGTCAAAGTGCATGCTTCTACAATAAGAAAGAGATTTTGATTGTGCTTCTACAATCAGAAAGACAAATTTGACCTGCAAGGGAGGCATGCCAGGAAAAAGCCTTTTCAAGACTACAGTTTGCCAATGAGCATATAGGCAAAGACCAGGCCTTTTAGAATAATGTGCTCTGGACAGACAAATCAAAGATAGAGTTGTTTGGCAACAGTAACAGCAGACATTTTTGGTGCAGACCAAAGACAGTTTTTTGTGGGTGGCTGTGGCTTAGGTGGTAGAGTGGGTTGTCCATTAATCATAGGGCTGGTGGTTCGATTCCCGGCCCACATGACTCCACATTCCGAAGTGTCCTTGGGCAAGACACTGAACCCCAAGTTGCTCCCGATAGCAAGTTAGCGCCTTGTATGGTAGCTCCGCTACCATTGGTGTGTGAGTGTGTGTGTGTGAATGGGTGAATGAAACACAGTGTAAAGCACTTTGGATAAAAGTGCTATATAAGTGCAGACCATTTACCATTCAGGAGAAGCACTTCATACCAACTGTGAAGCACGGTGGTGGTAAGTTATGGTTTGGGGTTGCTTTGCTGACTCAAGGACTGGACAGCTTGGATTCACTGCTTGAAGATAAGATTTACTCATTTGTAAGTTGCTTTGGATAAAAGCGTCTGCTAAATGAATAAGTGTAAATGTAAATGTAAAAATAATGTGAGGTCATCTGTCCAAAAGTTGAAGTTGAACTGAAAGTGGACCTTTCAACAGGATAATGATCCTAAGCACACTAGCAAATCCACCAAGGAATGGATCAAAGAGAAGAAATTGAGGGTTATGGAATGGCCTAGTCAAAGCCTGGATTTGAATCCCATTGAAATGTTGTTGGAGATTTGAAACGGGCAGTACATGCAAGAAAACCCTTAAACATCTTGCAACTGAAAGAGTATTGCATGGAAGAGTCATCAAAGATTCCAGCAAGCCTGGTGGACAATTATCAAAATGCCTACAAGAAGTTATTTCTGTTAACATGGAAATACTAGCTTCTGAGCCCAAGGGTGTACTTACTTTTTCTACAGAAGAATATCACATCTATTGATATTTCTGTTGAATAAATGATTGGAAAAGCAAAATTTCCTTGTGGTTTTGTTCAAGTATATCAACTTCATTAGTAGGAACAGTTTCAAAGATGATCAAATGTTTGCTTGTCCAAATATGTCAAAAAAGCCAACAATTTCTGTGGGATGCACTTATTTTTTCACATGACTGTACATGCTTACAAACAAGCAGTCATGAATTACATGAGCTATATGCACAAATTAGACAAATAGAAACATGATGTTACAGAAGATGAATGAGACAATAGATCAGAATTTTAGCTTTCATTTGAGACCTTTGTTTGAACATTGTTGGACCATGTGACTGACCAGTGTTCCTTGTTGCCCAGGTGTGCCCTGATAGATTGTCTGTTTAAACAATTAATAGCACTGAATGTCTCCTCTTGGTTTGAGCCTTGGCTTTCACCTGTGAAGACTGCGCTTGTTGTTAAAAAAGGATAAACCAACATGAACAGGAGCGCTGTCTATGAGAAAAAAGCAAGACATTGTGAAGTTGAGAAAGGAGGGGAAATGAATCAGAGCCATTGCACAAGCACTGGGCATAGCCAATACAACAATTTGGAATTTCCTGAAAAAGAAAGAAACCACTGGTGTACCAACAATCAGATATGGAACAGGTTGTTCAAAAAACAACAACAGCAGTTTATGACAGAAACATTGTGAGATCTGTAAAGAAAAACCCAAATACAACAGTCAGTGGCATCACCAACAACCTCCACAGGGCAGGGGTGAAGTTATCACAATCCACCGCTCGAATAAGACTTCAAGAGCAGAAATATAGAGGCCATGCCATAAGATGCAAACCACTCTTCAGCTGTAAGAATTAGAAGGCCAGATTCACAAAGAAAACAGAGGTGAGCCACAAAAGTTCTGGAACCAAGTTTAACCTTTACCAAAGTTTCGGAAAGGCCAAAGTGTGGAGAAATAATGGGTCTGCTTATGAGCCAAAACGTTCAAACTCATCTGTGAAACATGGTAGAGGTAGTGTCATGGCTTGGGCTTGCATGCTGCTTCTGGAATAGGCTCACTAATCTTTATTGATGTTATAACGCATAATGGTAGCAGCAGAATGAATTCAGAAATCTCTCTTCCAATTTACAGAGAAATGTATCTATCTTATTTGTAGGAACTTCATCATGCAGCAAGACAATGTGTCATTTAATAGAAGATGAGATGGAAGCAAATGCAGATATTGCATCTTTTATGAGATAGAACAGCCCAAAGGGCAAGACAAAGCTCAAAAACAAGGACTGGCAAAGGTCAAACGATCAGGCAAATAGACTAGAACAGGTAAGGCAGGTAATCACAGTCAAGGGCAAAACAGAATCAAAACCAGTAACATCAACACAACAGAAAGGCTTAGTAACAACAGAGACTAGGCAAATTAAGCATTTACTTTGCAAATATGTGAGCAGTCTCTTTTAAAGCATTGTGTGAGTGTGATTGGGAACAGGTGTGTCTAATCAGTATTCTGGAGAAGGTGAAAGTGTCTGTGTGTGTTTGGGAGTTGTAGTAGTCGTCAGCCATGTTTGTAGTCTGCGGTGCATTCTGGGAAATGGAGTCACTGGTTTGCTGTGATATGACACAATGACCAAAACACAAGTGTTATTTACTCTAAGACTGCTCCAATACTTTTGCTCACCAAAACAATTGGTGGTCTGCCACCAAAGGTGCCATACTGTAGGTTGTTTAACACTGAAATTCTGCTCTACTATCTCAGTCATATTTTATCTCAAACCTAAATGTCTTCATCATTTAGCAAAAAATAAAGAACTGGCCTTGCTGTTCAGTATTTTACTTTTCCATGATTGTTAATTATAACTGAGCCTTCCTCTTGTGGCATTTCATCACAATATATTCCTAAGCAGCACCTGCCACAAATAGAGAACTGAATTTTTTTGCTCAGAAATGTACAGTATATTACAACTTATAGAAAAGATGTCATCCTCTCATGAAGTTAAAAGAATGCTACCTTTCCAATAGCATTAATAAAGATTCATGTCTGTAGCTAGCAGACTCAAAGTAAATTTAGATTTATGCCATTTGGCAGATGCCCTTATCTAGAGCATCTTACAGAAGTAGTTATCTTTCAGGAGAGGTTTAATTTCCTTTACTAATACATATCTTTTATGGTAAGACTTAACAGAGTCTTAATAAAGTTAATTAATCCATTAACTCTAGCAAAGGAGAATAGATTTGTATTACACACACACACACACACACACACTTCATATGCAAAGGAGGTCTGGCTAAGTAGACTCTGATTGGTCAGTTTGAAATACCTGACCTGTTTATTCATGCTTTATGTTAACTTACCTATGTCAACTGCCATCTTCAGAAGGCAAGTGTGTGCACACTCACAAGATTCATGTCCTCTGGGGGCACTGTGCTGCACACTTCTGTATGAAATAAAATTTGGGGACTTTGAAGATTTTCATACTAGTATACATTTTTAGCCTCCTGGATGCTATTAGAAAGCTAAAACAATTGGTGACCTGAGCGTTTGTCCCAATTTGATGAGAGGTCCCCAATGGACGATCCCCAATTTGCACTTATGCAGGTGCACGCACACACACACACACACACACACACACACACACAAATTGCGGATTTTTACTCTCAGTATAAATGTAGGGGGGGGGGGGGTGTTGACTGTAACTGTGAATCTAATTTCTTTTTAATCTTTATCTCTTTTCTCCCCCTCCTGCTTTTGGTCCCATGTTCTAGCAATGATTGGGTTAATTTTGAATGAAATCAGTGTTAGGTCACATCCTGTAATACTCATGCTGAAATTTAAACATAAACTAAAAAGAAAAAAAAGGAAAAATGAGTCAGAGGGAAAAAATGTCTCATGGAGGAATCCCAGATTTTCCCAGGAAGTAAACCCAGCACCTGCTCATTCCCTCTCCATGATCTCTCTCTCTCTCACACACACACACACACACACACACACACACACACACACAAAAAAAAAAAAAAAAAAAAAAAAAAAAAACCCTGGCAGTGTTACACAATAATCTTAAACCTATACTCAATTGTTTAATTACTATCTAGTATAAATTGGATGCTTCATCTTATGCTGGCTGGCATGACTTATCTGTGTGAGTGATGCAGAGAAATATTGTTTGATATCAGAGTAAGAGAGCACACTGGACACTGTCCTCTTGCACCACACCCAGAGACTACCTCTAGACATTCTTCTTTCTGCCTTAGTTTGCTTTATTTTCATGAATCTAACCTTCCTCTTTTCCCTAGTTCTTTTACTCTCATTCTCTGTCAGCATGTGTTGCATGCTATTTCATCATGTCTGCCTGCATCTGCTCAAATCAGCCACTAGAACAACATCTGGGCCTGGAAGGTAGACAGAGAACTAAGGGTGCTAAATGTATGTCAGTATGTAAATAGGCTTCAAGGCCAAGCAAGATTTTGAGAAACAAAATTACACATACAGTTGAGTCTGAGACCACTACTGAAAATGCTTGTTTTTCATTACAAATTATATTACCAGCAATAACTCAGTAAAAAAAATTCTTAGTATTTGGTATGTCCCCCTTTTTCTTTAATGACAGTGTGCACTCAAGCTGACATGGACTCCAGAAGTTTGTGTAAAACCTAATGATCCATGTTAGATCAAATCCATCAGTGTTGTCTGAACTCATGTTTCAGTGGAAGCCATAAGTCTAAGGATTTAACATGGACAATATTAAGATTTGTTTACATTTAAATAATTTTTTTTTACTTTGTTATATTTTTATTCTAAAACCTTCCAGTTAAATGGGAAAAAAAAAAAAAAAAAAAAAAAGACCAACAACAAATTTTCAATGTGGCCTCATACTTTTGGACCTCACTGTATGTACTTATGCTAGTAATAAAATAATTTTAAAAATAATAAAAGAAAAAAACTTGACAGACAAACTAAGACTTGTTTCAACAAACATTTATTTGTGAATTTTAACAACCAGGAAAGATTTATTTGAGGCAACAACCAAGCCAATCCTTCCCCAGAAAAAAACAATTTCAGCCAGTTTTATTGTGGCATATTCTCTTCCTCAGAATGGAGCTATTTACACAGAAAGGTTCTTATTTTCTTGAAGGGGAGGATATGAGCTCTGAAGGTCAAGCCACTTCAGCGGAGACATTCTGGAGTTTCTCTAGACTAAGATAGAAAGAATATAAATTGTAAATGTACAGTATGTTTAAAGTTACAATATTAAAGATTGATTGACCCAGTAATTTATTTAATAAATGTTTAAAAACAAAAGAGGGGAAAAAACGAAATATACAAGCATTTTCAATAATTTAGCAAATGGTATTAAGCTACTATGTCATTTAAGTATTGCTAGATGTTATGGGAGGCGGATGTGGAATGATAAGGGAAGATGAGTAAGGGCTTGTTTATGAGATGAATCGGTTCTTTTGACCTTATGAACCAAGAACCTGGACAATTTGTGTAATTGTTTGGAAGTAGTTTACTGAAACTACACTATTGGAACTTGGTCCTTTAGATTTGTAGATAAGGTTTTAAAGCACTTGGCTGGGGTTCCCATGAGTCTATGTGCATTTTTAGGGATCATTTAGAACAAGCTCAACAACATACACAATACACATTGAGGCAAAGGAATACTAAGGCGGCTTTCACACTGGTAGTTTAGTCCGAAACAGAGTAGGTTTGAATGAAAAATTGGTAATGTGAAAGCTGTCATGCGGAGCAGGAACCGCACCGTGGTACTAAACCCGAGAATACCTGTAGGAGGTGGCCTGGTTTTGGTTGCACTGGAATTGTGCCATGATTCTCATGAATGTGAGCACAACTCATACTCAGGTTTGCACATGTTCAGGAACTAAGGTAACCTGCATTTTAGCTGATGATGACATCATTAGTTTCCACAACACGCATGTACCATGAGTGACAGGGGAACGCTGTGGGACACAGAAGAGGTCCACTGCTGCGCATAATATCTGCTGTGCATAATAGCACCAAAATAATAAATAAATAAATAAAATATAGTGAGTCCAGACTAACACCATGGGGGGCACCAGGAACAATCGCACTCGGATTCAGACCACAGCAAACGTGCCCAGTGTGAAAACCACCAAAATGTCAGGTATGAAATTTTCCTCTACAGCAAATGCCAGCCTTAGACAAGTGTGATGCTGAAGTATCTTGTGGCTGCAATGATGATTAGTTATGACTAAATGTTCAATGACCAAAATCTGAGTAGTTCATTGTTGGGAATTGTTCAATGCGTCATGGCTGCTACCATAGTAGATTTTGGAGCATATACTGGGCTTTAAGGTAAGAATGAAATATGGGTGTTTACTGAGTCCCCTGCAAATTTGACCAGTGCTCTCATTGCATGCAGCTCCTCACTGACGAATACAGAATGCAACATCTTAATTTCTTCCAAAAGATAAAAAGGCACACTTGAGACCTTCAAAACAAAAAAAGGAATGAATTTGGAGTAGTAAGACTGAACTGCAGAAAAGAGGTAGCAGCGAGAGGTATAACGCAAGAGGTGTCTTGAAGTATTGACAGACTGGTAATGACATTTTATGGCAGATGCTGTGGACAGTACCATAGTTAATGGCAATGAAGAAATGTGACTCACTGTTAATGCCCTATTTATTAAAGAGCTGAGGCAGAAAGTGGTTGACATACAAAGGAGCCTGACCATCATGGCTTGCCATTTAGAGAGGCTCTGTACACTTTGTGTATGTGTGTGCGTATACATGTGAACAAGTGGTGGGATAGAGCAAAAGTGTGTGGGTGTATAGAAAGCACTCTGATAGCAGCGAAAAGTCTGCATTTTTTTCAAGGTCATCATTCTACACCCCATACAGTATTTAATGCTGACTGCATCATCTACCAGTTAACTAGATTAAATATTACATATTAAATATTTTATCACTAGCAGTCATACACATTCAGCTAAAGACTGAAATGTCACTGCTCTTTAAATCACATAAAATATGATAAAGATTTTAATTTGTATAGCACCATTCTAATCTTAGGCAGTTATAAATACATAGTTTAAAGTGGGAAAATAGTGTGTCCAATAATTAAAATGTACATCTGCCAATAATAAACTCCTGTCATGGCTTCATAAAAGTTAATGTTGATCGACAAACTCTAGGCCTCTAGTCTTGTGAGAAGAAAGGGAGGATGGGTAGAAGAGATCTTATACAATGACATTCTTAGGTAATCACAATGAGGAGGTACATACACAGATTTTCACCTACCCCCATTTATAAAAATGTCATCTTAGAAAATCCTGGCTAACCTGTGCCTTCCCTACTAGTCCGAAATAAACACTAAAATGAACTTGATCATGTGTTCTGAATAAACATGTTCAGTCTGACACACATCATAGTCATTTTACGTTAATATAGCAATAATACAAAATAATGCTTTTAAGGAAGCTCCCCAGTGCAACATGAATGAAAATGATGAACTGTGAGATTTACACCATGGAACCATTTTTGTTTGTGATTAAGGGGATGAAAATAAAACCTGTAGATGTCTGTTTGAGGCCTTAATTATCTAAATCTTTAGAACGTAAATCTCTAAATCCATTAAATCCAACTGGGATTTGAGCACTGTAATGGCAAAAAAATAAAAAATAAAAAATAAAAAATCACTGTCTCTTTTTTGTCAGGCAACTTAATTCTATACGTTTTCATTCTACTTGTTACTCTGCATATCAACCCCTATTATTCACAGAAGACTGATCCCTCATGTTTGTCCAAAGGCCTGTTCATTAAGATGGCAGAGTTGAGCTATCCTGCTGGTTGGATACAGAATAGTGACCTCAAAAGGGAGGTCAGGCTGGCTGAGTGATATTCCTTGGCATCAATCCATTTGCTAATCACTGGTTCTTGGAAATGTCCAGATGTATTCTACTGTGGCTTTGTGTTTGTTTATGTGCAAGTTTATACATGGCAGTGCATTTATGTGGTAGTATGTGTGAGGCAGTATCTGCGTGTGTTTGTCTTAAAGCAGTGATAGAAGCCATGCCCTCTTTTCCATCACTCAGTGCTGACATCCAATCTCATCCAATCGTCATTTCCCAAGGCAGTCTCCTGTATGCGGTGCTTGCACTGACTGTGGGTGTGGCGAACAGTGGAGCGGGAGGAGCGAGCAAAACAAGAGGTGAGGGACTGTGATTTGCAGTCACAAGATGAATCCTAGGAAGAAATGACTTACTATTAATATGTTAAAACAAACTTATTAACACTGAATTATACTCATTGGCTCCTAGAACAAACTTCAAAATTCAGAGTAGGTATGGTATATAAATACACGGTTAACCATTTGAGGAACCAATATATGAACATTAAAATCACTATTCAGTTATGTTATACCCTGTATATCTACTAACATTTACTACATATCCAATAACATTTAGTACAACTCCTTTAAAAGTTTGAAACCACAAACACAGGTACCTTAGGTTTGCAGATGAAGCCCATTTTATACCAGAAGCAGCCACGCCACTTTTTGTTTTACACTGTGTACTGCTTTTGCATGAAGCATGTATTGTTTATGCTATAGTAAGGCTACAGGCTGAAATATTGATATGACATTTATTAAAGCTCATTCAGTAAAGCTTTGCTATGTGTTTAATATTCTTTGTTCATTATTTCTCCATATCACCTCCGTCAAACACATAGAACCCATGCAACACCACTGACAAGAAATTTGTATTTAATGACACTTGATTAAACCTCATTAAAGATGTTTCCTCTCTTACAGTAGTTAACTGAATAATGTTCATTAACTGTTATGAATACTGGAAATAACATTTGACAGAAGGCAGTTAAACAGACTCTAATGAGGAGTTAATACCAAAATTGTGCACACTGCACAGCTGTGCCCAATGTGCAGCTGTGTGTCCATGTAACTGAGGCGTGCCTCAGTTACATATGATTTTGACCCTGAATGTAGGTACTTATTTTTTGTGTGATACCCACTTTGACCAGGGGTCTTTGTCTGTCAATTTATTGTAATTGCAATTTTTATGCAGTGTAATGCAATTTAAATATACACTAAACATTGAGCCTCATTTATCAAGCTGGATACGAATGGATTTATTCGGAAACTGTTCATATGAATATTGAAATGAAAATCCAGTAAATTCGGAAAAACGGCGATATCCTACTTGTGCTCCTGAGATTGTGTAAATTTACGTGTAAGAAGATTAACTAACGTAAACCTTGAATTGATCCACTTCAAATAATATAATTTGCATGGACTACTGCACTTTAATATATGGATTACGCTGTTGAGTTTAAATTGCTTATTTTTATTAAGTTTCTAATTCACTAGGTCAGAGATTAAAAGTATCATCTAGAACATTTTGTGAAAAGCAGACGTTTTATATTATTGGTATTAATTTAAGAATATTAAAATAAAGAAAGCAACACAAACCCATAAATTAAGACCAAAAAAGCATTCAATTATGACAAAATAAATGCTACTTTGCCATTAATTTTTTTTTTTTTTTTTTTTTTTTTTTTTTTTTTTTTTTTTTTTTTTTTTTTAAATAGGGCCCACTGTATGGCATGCTGATTCTTAAAATAATTTATAAACTACACCAACTTAAACTGAGCTGTAATTGTATTAGTCCCTGGTCATTTTATCCATTAAAGTGGGCATTTTTTTTTTTTTTTTTTTTTTTTTTTTAGGGGAGAGCAACAATTAACCAAAACAAGGGTACAATAAATTCATTTGAGAATGAATAAGAGCAAATGTCATGACCTTGATTTAGTATCTTTTGAGTCTAAATATGGCCCGTAGTATGGCCTTAAACTAGTGATAATATCAATCAAGTGGATTAGTATCGTAAGTAAACTTATCATGGCTTTATGGTCATAATTTCATAGTAGAGTTCAGATTATTTTGGACCTTGTGAAATTCTACTTAATTTGTCAACCCTCACCTCTGGACTACTGGCACTTGCATGAGACTCCTTCTCACTGACTACTGTTTCATCCCGCAATGTCTGTCTCATAAACCTCTTATTGACGATCTTAGTGACGTTGTCTGTTCCCATCAGGGCACCAGTGAGACACTCAGGCTTGGGCTCATCTATGGTTCCAGTCTTCTCTCCTGGCAATGTCCGTCCACACACATTTTGAAAGAACTCCTGCACAATGCCGTACTTCTGAGTGCTGGGCTCACCAAGGCTAATGCCAACACTAGGGCAAGAGGGCTTGCCTGCAGCTTGCCTTCCAGGGCATGTGTCACCCCTCCAGAGTGACTCCATGCTGGAGGTGTGCTCCACAACACTGAAGAGGCTGGACAGACCATCATTGAGGCCACTGAGTACGGGACTGTCACGGGTCGTGGTGGACCGAGCCCATGCAGAACCGCTTTGGGCAATAGTACGGTTTGGCAGATTCCACATGCTCCGATCTCTTGAGGAGGTAGAAGATGTCTCCAGCTTGGAGGATGAGGATGAAGCAGAGACCCTTCTTGTGAGTTTGGGTGAGCCGTATTTTGGTGAGCAGCAGGGTCGGTCGATGCGGCCGTGCACCTTCTCCAGTGACGAGGAGATCTGGCGTGATCGTGCAGAAGTGAGTGAGGTGGATGGGCGTGGAGACCACACCTTACCGTGAAATCCTGCCCCTCTGGAGGCTGAGGAGGCTGGACTCTCTGTCTGCAGGCCCACACTGACAAACTTGGCTGTCTGTGTTCCAGTGCTGGTGAAGCCCACAGTCTGACTTCCTGCATCTTTGCTGCATTTCCTCTCAAGAGAGCTGGAACGAATGGCCTGCCGCACACAATTGGTCATCTCCTTCATGTCGTCACTCAGATTTGCAGAAATCTCAAGGGTGTGGAGGGCCCCAGAGCTTCCCGTCCTGCCCTCCAGTAGGTCCCTGTGCTGCTGGGATAGTGAGCTTAGCCACTGCTCATATGAGGATGACAAGTATGACGATGAAGTTTGTGTTGGTTGAGACAGTACTGCTTGATCAGAGTTAGTCGCACTGAAAAATCCGAGTCCCAGCTGGGTATCATTTAAGCTCAGATCCTTTACCTTCCTTTCCATCCTCCTGACAGCTGGAGGGCTGTAGTATATTCGGATACCTGTTTTGTCTGGGGCAGTGTAACTCCTTTGCACGTGCTCCACGCTCATTTGTAGCTCTGGAAAGCGTGTGCTGGGGCAGTCCCAGGTTTTAAAGGGCTCAGTCTTCTCCAGAGAAGCTGACTCGCTACTCAGATACTTCCAGTTCTTCTGGTTGAGGCCACTCAGGTCTGTGTGGGTTACAAGGTCATTAAACTGGTGCTTCCCAGCCTTCCCCTCAGCGATTCCATTGACCTCATTATGTGGAAGGAAAGAAGCGACATCCAGCAAACTCTCGAGGTCTGACAAAGAGGAAATCGTTTGGGTTCTGCAGAGAAGCAGCAGGTTTGGATAGACAGAAGAAACAAATAAAAATCTAACACTGAAAATGACTTTAGAATTCTAATGTATCACAGGGTCACAAATTAGAAATAATTTTACCTCTGCAAAGTTGTTTCATTTGTGGTTGCATCTGTGGATATTCCATTGCCATTAAGAGACTGAAAAGGAACATATTGTTTCAGATTTAGCATGCTTATTTAGAACTATTTAATTTATCAGTCATATAGAGATCAGGGTCTTTCGATCTCTCCCTCATGGGGTACTTTCTTATTATACTCATTAGGATGCTGAATAAGTAAATTTCCACAGAACAATCATGAGGTAACACAAAATAGCTCAACTGCTTAAGAGGTGAGTGAGTGTGTGTTAATCTTATCATATTTTGTATCAAAGAAATTCAGAGGAAGCTAGCCAGACAAACGGCATATATAATTTGAACACAGAATGTTGCTAAATTTCCAATAAGGGGCATGACAGGCATAACATAGTGTGAAACATCATAACATCATGAAGTTCCCCTATGAGATCAATAAAGGTACATTTTATATTAGCCTCATGATACACTTACAACTTTTAAAATAAGTTCACATACTTGTTAGAAATCCTGACAAATAGAATCAAGGTGAGAAATTAAATAAAGATGAACTCCTATGACCAGTGACATAAGTGTGACCTCTAACCTGTGTGCTCTTGCTCTGGGCATCATGGAGCCTCTGCTCCCATTGGTTCCTCTCCTGATTGAAATGTTCAAGAAGCTCCAGCTTCTCCCGGCTCCAGTTTCTCTCGTTAATCTGTAACTGCTTGGTCAGATCCATCACTGCAGCATATGAGTCTGCCAGCAGGTGCTGGTGCTCCTCGCGCTCCCTCTTCAGAGCCCCCTTCAGATCTGGAGGATCCATGTCATTACCAGCTGCAGACATCTTTCCTGCCTTCCCCTCCAGCTGGAAAGTGTATGGAGACAAATGAGGATTGAATACTTTATGTGCTAATGGGGAACAGTAACCATGGTGACAGCGTGATGGTGGAAAAGTGCTAACCAGAGTACAGTCATCTGTTTACAGAAGAATCATCCACTAAATGTACAGACAACAAAACACAACAAATAGAAATATTACTTCAAACCTAATTAAACGCAGATATTCAGAAAACCTAGTCTGTTTTTGTCTCTAATCCCTTTTTGTGGTTTCTCCATTACACCGTATCAAGCTGAGGATCAAAGCATAAGCTGCTACTCACACTTTTATCTGACCATGTAGGTTATGTTATAAAAATCCAGGCCTTCTGGGAATATCATTAGTCACACACCCCAGCATGCCATATAAACCCCAAAGGAACCTGGCATGAGATGATTACGTGATTAGAGTCAGGTTTGAGTGAAGTTTGCCATATTTCCCCCTTTTCACAATGGCAACCAAAGCCTAATGAGCTTTACTGTGAATAGTTAAATGAAGTTAACAGTGTTTGTGGTTCACTGTTGAGGAGAAATTCATTTATTCCAAACCCAAGCCCCTTCTTCCAAAATCTATGTTTTACTCAGGACTATGGGAAAGAGCCAGACGCAGGGTGGAGCAGTAGAGCAGCTGGTGGAACAATGCCACGTTGCCAGTGCTGATGAGATGTTTGGCACTTGCTTTTATAATGGGCCCAGCTACAAGATGTGCCACACATACACCATGGCATAGAAATGCTTAACTTACACAGGAGCTTTGTAGAAGGACTTTGAAGGATTTCAAATAGCCAGAAATTTGTCCATTCATCACTGACACCAGATGTGGGCAGTAGGCAATAAAAATGGCTTTGCGTTTGCAATATCAATATGATCTCAGAATATTACTGAAATTAATGTGCATTAATTTCCTTTAACATATCAATTCAGCATGCTTTATCTCCACTGTAATATATCATAAGATAGATTAAGTGAACAGCTTTGTTATTAGAGTCTGAGAAACCATATACAGTATAGTATCTAAAATTATTCTTAAATATCATCTCTCTTCATGCCTATATTGTCCCGTTTTGTGTTTTTTGTGCGCACATCAAAGAACAAAAGCAGTGTGGAGGATAAGGAGGAGTGACAGGAAGGGAGGGCGGTTGGGGCTGTGGGGGACCAAACAGAGCTCCCTTCAGAGAGCTCTCAAATCAGTTAACATTTGCTGCAGTGATTGAGGCACCAAGCATAAGTGTTGGTGAAACACAGAAGGCAGGGAAGTTTTAGATATATTATGATATAGCAATACGATATGATGTATAAGAATACATTAGCAATAAGTTGACCACACCTCCCATTGTTCTTTCCTTCAGCAAGCTCTTTTTTCCTTGCTCTAGTCTGCAGCATTTTCTGTTGTTCCTATCCATCATCACTTTCTAACCTCAACCCTTCCCCCGACCCCACCTCATCCCAATTCTCTGTCTGATACACAAACATTGCATCTGTTTCTTCCCTCTGTCTCATCTGGCTTGATAATTACGTTATTAAGCAGACTGTATTTAACATATTCTTCAATAATATACAATATACATACATGTATATATAACTCTTATAATAGCATTTCTTAATCTCTCTCTGGTTTACATGAACATTTCAATGTATAATCAATAACTTTGAACCTGAATAAAAGAATGTAGCCCCGGTGTGATGAAGACTATAGCAATTACACATTGGAATTATACACTCTGTACTCTTCATGGCTGACGGAAGTTACTGATGTCTTCTAAATGTAAGTGTTCTATAATAATAACATTTAATAAATCCACCAGAGTTGTAATTTTCAAGCAGCTTTTGCGATTGCAATGAGAACATTGACAAGCCTTCTTTCCTATCCAATAACCACCCCATCGATTTTCATGAAAACCTGGGGTTTTTTATGACTACAAGCTCACATAAATAAACACATGTACAACTGAGAACTGAAAAACATGAGACTGTTTCAGAGACAGTTTTGGCACAAGCTAGAAAAAAGAGCCCAGGTGAGCAGTTCTGTTCCACCAAAGGTAGAGCTAATTTCAGGGCCAGGGAAAATGTACACAAATACTTATGACCAGACCAATTTTAAAGGGGGCAAGAGTGGCAGATAATTAAAGATGGGCAAGAATTTACATGGAAGCCATTGATACTATAATATGGCCTTGATGTTATTGATATAACAAGACAACATTTACTACCACGCATAATGAGCCATATTGTAAATTGTGCTCAATTCCCTGTTTAATTTGTTCAGTCAGTTATGCATTTGTATTAAGATCAGACTGGCAAACTAGTTGGACACAGTTTTAACAGCCAGAAGGTCGTCTCTACCAACGTTTGATGGAATATGACACTGTTTTATGCCAATGCTCTTAGCTCAGTTGAGTAACTTGAAAGGATTTTTGGAACGAAGTGACTGTTTGTGTGTATCCCAATTTGGTGTATACTGAAGTGATTATTAAATAAGTTGGTTACAAACAATGATATTAATTTAGAATAAAGCATATCTTAGTACAAGTGGACATTTAGGCTTAGCAGTTATATTAGCTGAATGGTAAAGTAACATTAAATAACATTCATTAAGTAACTTAGCCCATCCTTATTTAAGGGTTTATTCAATGTACTAATTTTCCCATGAATCTAAATGAAACATTGACTTACAGGTTTTAAATTTTAACTGATGATGGTGCGATAAACAGGAATGTGGTGTTTTATTCAGCCTCCATTTGGAACATTTTGTGGTTCAGACAGGGTTTGTTGTAATAGTGCGTATTCAAAGCTTGGTGTTAAGTGTCTGGTTTGAAAGGTTTGCAAATGATTGTTGCATTTAGCCATCAGGCTTCATGAAATGGAACACAGTTAATTCACCATTGCCAAATCAATGTTTGAGGTCTTATTAATGGCCATCAGTGACAATTACAAAATGTCTAAGTGGACTCTTAGCCTTAGCTCTGTGACTAATAACCTTTTAAATCTATTAACTTTCAGATTCTGTAGGGGCACACTAGGGGCTAAATAACAGCTCTGTATTGCAGTGAATGAAACAATAATTAAACCAGCACCTGGGTGATGAGGCTTTTGAGCTCAGTGCGCTCCACCTCCCAGGAGGCCTTAGCTCGGGCAAACTGCTGTGTTAGCTCCTGGGAGCTCTGACGCTCCTCTCGCAGCTCGGTGCTCAGATCTTGCAGAGCCACCTTCAGGTCAGACAAAGTCGCACTCAAACCACTAGCCTGCTGGTAGGGTGGGATAGTGAGGAATATTAGAGATGTTTATCATAAAATTTAGTTTACATTCATGGATTCAGGTCATATTGTATGTGCACCCAGTTGCTCAAACCTGATTAACCTACCTGAAGGTTATTCTCAGGAAGGCTGCAATCTTTGTTTGTGGGACTTGGTGGCTGTTCCTTGGTGGCTGCCATCTTATTGTCTCCATGGTAAGGGGCAAGGCCATCATCCTCCAGAGGGTGGTGAAACTCCTTAATGCTGTTAATCTGAAGAGGCAACATACCTTCATTTCATGTGAACTGGTACTGACTGCATTATCAATCTGAGTCTATGTTTTAAAATATTACGGTAAATACATTGTTTAAACAATAGGCTACGTCCTGGCTTTTGGACAGTATTTGATTGCCTTTATAGTCTCTCATTGACAGTGATAGATCCAGAACATTTTGACTAAGGGGCAAAGTGGGACCAGCACATGTGTGGGATCAGACTTAATGCCTGTGTATTTCTAACACACTTCATGTTTCAAATAAATCAAATCAATCAATATCAATATTTTGGTCAGAAATATTGTCATGTTTATTTTTGAAAAAGTTTTTAAATAACAGTATAGTTTTCTATTTCTGTTTGAATTTTTATAATCTGTAAAGCCTATATTTCCTCACATTAGATAGGGTGTAAACATGGAAATATTTTAAACATGAGATATACAACAGAAATTCCAAACTAATGCACAAACTGACTGTTAATCACTGCTAATCTATTTGTAAATAAGGTTTCTATAAGGGTCATTCCATTTCAAGTGGTCCAATGCAGGTTGCTCGACCGTTTTTAATTTTTCTATTTATTTTAGTGACTATCTCTATGTATTGGCATTGCAAAATCACCAGTTTTTAAATTATTTTTTATTTTATTTTACTTGGTTTAGCTACAACTGCCATCTTTGTGTCATGGCACACAACAAATTTTGGTTATACAGCTGTTCACAGAAACCTCAATATCTCGGCTCAGGATGGTCATAGCTCCTTTGACTGAAAAACTGATCTCCAGAGCACTTTACAAGGTACATGGCCATATATAAAGGTTTTGCACACAGAGAAATGTAACCCACAGATACAACATTTCAACGTATTTGGATCAATGGCAGAAATTTAATTCATTTTGTAGTTTTCTGTTCTCTGCTCACGTGTTTCTGAGTGAGCCTATACAGATAGCTAAACACATTTCAGCTTGTCGAGAGGCTTGAATGACAACTCAGGCGAAAAGTAAAGTTGACATTTTTTACTTTGTTCCAAAAGTGCAATCATGTAATTTCTCTTGACAATTTTCTCTTACATTTCTTGTGAAACTGAAAAGAAATACAAAAACGCTTTAAAGCGTCATGAAACACTAAACTACATTTTCTGAGATTTTAATAGAGGCATTTGTGTCGCACATCATAAAAGACAATCTTAGCATCCATTAATTTTAATTGTAGGAGAAAACGGTTCATTTTGAGCTTTTTTCCGCTATTTCCGTCTTCCAGGTTTAAAATCTCGTCCTGTCACAGGCAGTGACTTGGCAATGTACTATAGTACTTCGATGACGTGTCGGTGTCTCAATTATTCATGAGCCTGCGTGTTCTTATCCTATGAGAAGATACTGTCTTAATTATTCATGACAGCATGTGGTGCTTTCCTACAGATGTAGTAGATGAGAGAGGCGTTCAAATGGGTTGGAAGTGTTTGTTTCAGTGGTGTAAGAGTTCGAGTGCATTTTCTCAGGAGAGCTTTGAGAATTGGAGAAAGGTGGACGATGGACTTGCTCATGAAAGCAGTTTGCATCTACACAATGATGCGGTACTTGAAGGAAAGAGCCTTCGCCTTTTTATTTGTGAAAAGCTCAACCCTATTAGCTAGCTACCATTCCGACACTTCTCCCATCTGTGCTGCCTCCGTTTGTGTTTTGTTTTCCTCCATAGTCATGCCAGGGGCTAATGGTTCAAATAGATAGGGCAGAGGACTTGCACCACTATCTATTGTGTCTCCATTTAGCCCTGGGGATTCAGGAGGAGAGAAGTCCTCTGCCTCATCAGAGCCCTGCGTACTGCTGCCACTGCAAACTTTTTGTCACTATTAATTATATTGTGAGTGTTCTGAAGGCTCACCCCCCTCCCTTTCCCTGCAATGCCCACTCCCCCTCCCTTCTTCGCACAGCCATCCACGCCCATTTAAGTTGCATTTTTCAAATATATTGAGAGGTAGACTTCAGCTGAAAAAGGGAGGTTTCATGACCCGTTAACATACATTAGTCAGTGCATACAATTCAGTTTACAATGCAATCTTAAGCTATATGCACTAAGCACATTGAGCCGTTCAAATAATCACAAACAGCAAAATTCACCAAATACAATCACAAAAGTTTACAAACTAGAAAGATGAATGACAAACTCACAAGCAAAGCTTCTTCCAGGCTTTACACAAACAGAATGATTCAACGCATGTTCTTCACTGTGCTGAACTGAAATGGCTACTGGGTGCATAAACACTACAAATAAAGTTTTTTTTCTTTCAAAGTGTACTTTAGCTCAATCCAAGACAAACAGCACCATCTAGCAGAGGATAAAGATATTGTATAAAGACATAATATAACAGATAATAATTATTATTCATTTTAATGTCATTGTTTTTGGAGATATGAGGTTGCCATCGCACATGGTAACATACTGTAATGTCCTCTTTGTGTGGGTGCACAGATCAAGTCCATAGATTAATTGATTTATGAACACAAGAAATATGTGCAACAGTTGTCAATTTACCAATATGTAAATAGTTCAGCCAATTTTTATTTGATTCCTTATTGCTTATCACCCTATAGAAAGGCATGTATCCCACACACATATGTACCACAGTTCAAGTCAATTGGACCTATGGTTCATGAGGAGAAGATTTTTGTAATTTTGGGCAAATTTTCAATGTACTGGAAAATCTATCATGGCGGATTTTATGGGTTCCAATGCCTTTTTTGTTTACCATGAGAAATAAGGCATGTATACCAATTTTCAGACAATTTGGACTAGCTCCTTGGACCAAAAACTGATCTCTAGAGCATGTTACAAGGTACATGGCCATATATAAAGATTTTGCACATTTGTGTTCCTTAGACTTTGAACTTAAGTCCAATTATACTGCTCAAGATTGCTCACAGTTCCAATTTTAGGGTAAATTTATAATGGGAACAATTTGAGTCTGTCTTAAATTTTTAGAGGGTACCTAGGTAAGTATAGTGTGCATGCAGAACATTTCAGGTTTGAGACTTTTTTTATGGGGGTAAGAAAGTGCAATTTTAACAATGTCATAAACAGAGCTGTGGTGTTGTTTGTCCTGTGATAAAAGCAGTAACTTCTGAGCTGCAGTCACTTACTGCTTTTATCACAGGAGAAACACCACCATAGCTCTGTTTATGACACTGTTCATTTGCAAAACACAAAAAACGAACACTGTAATTCCATATTTGGATAAATCTAATCACGCATACCAACTTTACATCTGTATCAACATGATAGATCGTGTTGTTTCTGCAAATCTGGCCCTCAATGTCCACTGCACTGCAGAGTGTACCTCCAACCTCAAACTCACAATTTTTACAGCAGAATGCTACTATAGAGGACTTTCAGGTTCGTATCCGGTCCCCCACCAGAGATATTCAACCCGAAAATGAGGAATTAAACATTTATTAAACAAATGAGACAAAAATAGTATACTCAGTCATTTATTTATTAAGGAAAATTATCCAAAATTACATATCTGTGAGTGGCAAAAGTATGTGAACCTCTAGGATTAGCAGTTAATTTGAAGGTGAAATTAGAGTCAGGTGCTTTCAAACAATGGACATGTATCCTTCTCATATTTTGATCACCAATTAAGAGTTTCCAGAACTACCACTCTGACCTCAGACAATTCACTCACTCACTTTCAGTAATCACTTTGTTTTTGTCAGGGTTGCAGAAGATCTGGAGTCTATCCCAAGAACAGAGGGCATGAAGCAGGAATACACCCTAGATGTGATGCCAGCCCACTGCAGGATACCATGCACACACATTCACACACAAATTCACACCTAGGAGCAATTTATCTTAGCCAGTCCACCTACTGGCATGTTTTGGAGGTAGGAGGAACCCAGAGAACCAAGATAAAACCCACACATGCACAGAAGCTCTGACTCAGGATCCTGGAGTTGTCGGGTGGAAACAAATCCCCCTTGCCCTACTATGCCTCATACCTTAGGCTATTGTATAAAATGCCTCTTATTACCTGCAACATGTTCTTGCCCTCTGCGTCAAACTTCTTGCCAAGCCTCCACTGTTTGAGAAGCCAACGTAGCTTGAGGCTGACCAGCAGAAGGATCTGCTTCAGCTGCTGGGACTCCTGCACCAAGACATTCTTCTCCTGGCTCCAAAACTTCTGCTGCAGCCGCGTTTGCAGGCTCATGCTCTGCAGCTGGAAATCCTGTCGCACCAACACCTTCTTGTGCTCCTCCTGCAGCTGAGAATTATCAGACAAGGAAGGCGAGAGTAAGAGAACAAAAAAAGGATGTGGGAAATTAGTGAATATGATGAATTAGATGAATGCTGCAGAGTGATTTATATATGATGTAGTGTGCACTTTCTTGTGCTACCTCTTAATTTTTTCTTACTAATGTTCTTTTTATCTTGTTATATTTGATAACAGCCAACATCAGTCAGATTTCATAATTTACAATTCTGTGTTAGCATACACTTTTTGCTATGCTAGCATTTTCCAAAGTGAAACATTATTGTGGTTTTTTTTTGGGTTTTTTTTACACAGTAATTGAGTTTTTTCCTGCAACTTAATCTGTGAATTGCTCTATTAATTCCAGTTATAACATGCTTTGTGTTTTTTAAGTATTCCTAGTGATGCTGAGGTGCTTTATGTGGTAGATTGAGCATTATAATTACCTGAGAGAGTTTCTGGGAGCAGGATTGTGTGTATTCAAGGTGAGCTTGATTCTCCAGTGCCAGTGCCTCCTGAGTTTTCTCAGCCTTCTCCTCTGCCTCACACAGCTGAGCCTGAAGTTCACGAACCTGCTCCAGAAGCTACACAGGGACACAAAGTCTCTTTAGCACACAAACCCATGACAGTGTAGAAATTCAGTCAGAAGCACTGAACAACTAGTATAGCTCTGAAAGGAACCATAGTCATCCATAGTGATTTGTACTGGTTGCATTGGGGTACTAGTTCTATGCTAGGCCAAATCTAATTTCTGTGCATTCATGATGTTTAATTGCGCATTATATTGTTCTCCAAGATAAACCTAGACCCAAAATTGGGTCATGCACCAGGACAATGATCCCAAACACATCAGCAAATTACACACCACAGTATACGCTACTTCATATAAAAGTGTGCAATTAAACTGTGTTCCATTTTGTTGTGGGTGTGTTCAGCTTCTATAACATTTGGGAAATTGGCAATGCCTCAAATATCTTCATTAATGTGCACCTATTAAAGTTTTGAAACATGCCTAATTTTGTTTTAAAGGTCTCATACAATAGATTTACATGCATCCAAGGTCAAAAACACACTTTAATGTGCTCATAATTTAAATTGCAGCATTACCTTTTTCCCCCCAGTTTTACAAACGACTCGTTCAATGATCCGTTCTAAAGGATTCATTCTAAACTCCTCCTTTCAGAGAGCTTACTCTGCTCTGATTGGTCAGATGTACCAGTCTGTTGTGATTGGTCTACCACTGTCAGCGTGTGTCGAAAAGGAAACACCCACTACCATATCCAGTTTCAGCTCTGTCTGTTCGCGAGCAGCCAATCAAGACCAGAGGCGGGGCTTTTGTTACTAAATTATGTAGGTTAGTACAGCTGTTCAGAATTGGTTCCTTGTTTTTGGAGTCAATAACCCCGCTTGTCGTGTACTTTGATTTTTGAAACTTAGCAGACTTTTTACATTCACAAACAGCTTTATAACACACTACATAAAAGGTAATATTTGAAAAACCATAAAAGGTGCACTGTAATGTACTTTGTTTAAACTAAGGATAACTGATGTATGCATATGTGCTCTGATCAGGGTTGCCAGATCTGTGCAACAAACCTAGTCCATTTGACAAGCACTATTAAAAGATGTAGTTTCCCTAAATAGTTATTTCATCATTGTCCTGAAATGGTCTGATATTATATTATCTCATATTATTTTGCCAGAAATTAAAACGATTAAAAATATATGCATGAATCAAACCTGTGCTGGCAGTGCCCAAAATTTAGGAAACCAGCTGCACATTTTTGGGTCCGCTTCCTACTTTTAGTGTGATCCTCCCTAAAATAAATATGTATGAGGGGAAAAGCACACTTTGCATGTTTCCACATGCATGGTGCTTATATTGCATGTTGAGGCTTATAGACAGGTTTTGTACATAACCAAAAGGGGGTTGTCGCACAGAATGAAATCTAATTATCTCTAAATCGGTTGCAATCAGCTTAAAACAACTGCAAATACCCAGATTTATGTCAGCTAACTACATTAAAAATTAGAAGGTGTGTTGATGAGAATATGGACAGGGGATGAACTCACCACAATGGATATTTATAATCGAATGATTCAGTTTTTGAGAGAATGTTCTTTTATGACTTTCATGCTCCAAATAATGCTGTGTGATATCTAAATCACTGTGACTGAACATGTTCCAGCATTGAAGGCTTACATTTTACAATGCTTGTTCTTTTTAATAAAGCTTTCTGCTAAATAGGGTAGTAAACAGCGGTTCAGCAGTCCCAATGAGCTCCTGATAAACTTCTTACAAGCCTCCCACAGAGACACATTACTGATGCTTTAAATCTGTAGAGCATGCAACTGTCTCTCCCTCTCTCTTCTGCTCTGCTTTTCAATGCCCTGAGGATATAGTGAGATCACCCGTTTATTCTACACTGTACAGCTGGCATCAGCTGAGGCCCCATTTTAATGTCATATCACTGTATATACTGTATGTCAGGCAATCTGTTTTAGTTAGCAGTGAATAGCTGAGACTTGGCTCAGACATTATGATACACAATAATGCATAAATGCATTATGTAAGGAATGAAACATGATTAGGTGTGCTGTTTTAGGAAAACAATCACAGATGTAGTGATGATATTGCCACATGAGTTTATTTTCCTATAACAGCTTCTCAGTTTTCTTTTCTCACTCTCTCAAAGTTTAAGGAACAACTTTACCTCAAACTGCTGAAGTTTAATTACACCTCATTTGCTTCAATGCATTTCTGATGGCTCACTAATTGTAACAGTAAAAGTTGGACACATCTACTCATATAAAGTTTTCTTTAATTTTACTGACATTTTACTGTAACACTAAAGATACCAAAAGTATAACAAAGCAAATGTGCTTATGAAATCGCATATTTTATATTCTTCATGCCTGTCTTTATGGCAGCTTTGCCTTTAAAATGTTGGTCAAAGCATGATGGTAGCATTGTAAGGGTTTTATTTATTTAACACAGTAAGCAAGGTAAACCATATATATATATATATGTATAACCATATATACTCTGTGTAACCCCAATCAAAATACCTCACATATCCACAGAAAAAGAAACACATATGATAATGAACTTTCACCAACAGCATAACAACATAGACATTCCATAAAATTCTTCAATTAGTATGTACACATATCTGAACCCTGTGTTTGATTATTATCAGAAGCTTGTTTCTAAGCACCTACCAGTGCACAGCCAGTCTCCGACAAGTCTGTCACATGGTCTTTGTTGCTGTCGGTATTGCTGTTGCTCTCATCAGCTTCGACATCTTGACCTTTGACATCTGCTTGGTCCCTAATGTTGGGCTGTTGCATGCATGCATGGGCAAGTTAATGAAGGAAACAAAAGCAACAAAAATCAAACAATACAACAGAACAGGAATGGAGTACAGGAAAGAAAGGTAATGAAAGAGAAAGAGACATGGTGAAATGTGGACAGTCAAATACAGGACGTGAGACAGGACAAAACAAAGAGGAATTTGAATAGAGAGGCAGGTGAGAAATCACCATACATAAAATGATATCACTAAACTAATATTGAGTCCATAAAAACATGCAGTCTGAAAAAAACAACACTCATAAGAGAAAAAAAAGTATGCAAAGAAACAACAGCTTGATCAATGTAGGAGAAGACAATGTGGCAAATAGAACCAAAATGCCCATGAGAAGAGCCAGTGTCGACTGTGGTGGGAAGGAGAGTGGGAAAATCATAACAAAAGAGAGAGGAAGAGGAAGAGAGGGAGTGAAAGCGGTAAAGACAGAAACCACAGGTCATGGTGCCCGTGCAGAGAAAGAAAGGAAGAAGGAAAGACAGAGTGGTCTGGATTGGGATTTTAAAAATTTTGACCTCTAATGGAGTCTACACATAACACTGAGCATAATGTATTAATCCTTTTGACCTATTCCACACAAAAATATTACAGCTTCACAGCTTTGCTATTAACTGTACATAGTCATGTAGGGCTTTTTGATACCTGTATCATTATTTTCTGAAAAATGATACTGTGACGATGAGGGAGAAGCCAGGTTGTGAGGATACACACCTGGCACTGATTTGGCTAATCAGTGGGAGAGAGAAGAGAGCACGGCTGGAACCGTGCATGAGAGAGAGAGAGAGAAAGAAAGAAAGAGAGAGATGTTTATGTTACATTTGTGTTTTATGTTATGTTTGAGTTATTATTAAACTTATGTTTATGTTCAGCTGGTTCCTGCCTCCTCCATGACCGTCTTTAAAGTTTGTTATAGACACATAAAGATAATGGTTAATGAAATGGTTGTTAGCATGCAGTGGTTAGACAATAGTTTATTCCAGTATGTTGTTTATTATGATTGCTAAGATAATTGGGTAAATGAAATTTGAAATATGCAAGCCAAACAGATTTTGTTCATTATATTTTATATTTTAAATACATTGTTAACCAGTTAATTGGTTCTGTGTTGTTACCAAGGTTAGGCTCTATGCAATCTGTTTGTTTTCCCACATTTTAAGATTAATCAGATTTATTTATTTTTATGTTTAATTTATTAAGATGCGATCTTTCATGAAGATGCAAATTATTTTAATTAAATCATAAATGTATTTTTAACTGGCCTTCAATTAAGTAAGCAGCTGTTCAGAGCATAGTGGACAGCAAGGAACATCACACTCAGGGAAAAAAATATTTGATAAATGATTGCACTAGTATAGTTGATTAAGAAAAAGTAGTTATAAAATAATTAATATCTTAATTATGCATAACCCCAGCAATCCACCTTGTGCCACAAAGTGATATGCATCTGGAGCAAAGAACTGAGTAAGAGAAGAAATAATGTGAAAAATGTAGGTCTAGTTTATCTCGGGGATTTAGTAGGACTATGTTAGCCACCCAGGAAATAGCCACATCAATACTCATGTCAATGTAGTAAACCAAAAATTCTGCCTACAAAATATCTTTATCAGGAAACCAGTTAAAATATGAACTTATTGATGAATAATGTGTTTGTCACATATGACAAAATAGGGACACATATGCCCATAGTCAATTTATCAGTGATACCATTATGAAAATAAGCAATACATTTAACCCTTGTGCATCAATTAAAAAAAGTTACACATAGGTCCATAGAGGACAAAAATGTACATGTCCAAAAACTGTCCAAAATATTATATATTACTATTTTTTCCACTTTCACTGACGTCGATTTAAAAATCAGTTCTAATCATAATTACCAAACATTAATTAATTTTCAGAACTGTAACCCTTTAAATGCTGGTTTGTTTACATAATGCCACAGATTATTTTTTTATGAAAAAAATAAAAATAGTAATTATTTTCCATATACTAAATGCTAATCAGATTTTTTTCTTTGATTATTACAGTCTTTGATATGTCATTGATTAACAACGACATTAATTTTGATGCATTCATATTTTTTATGCAGTGTCAGATTTTTTAAAAAAAAAAACCCTACCACTCAGGTTCATAAAGGACAAAAATGTCCATGTCAAAAAACTGTCATAGAAATATTATATATTAATATTTTGATAATAATATTTTGACTTTGATTTTTTACCAGCATCAGGTCTGATCATAATTACCAAACATTCATTCATTTTCAGAATTTTAACCCTTTAAACGCTTGTTTCTTTACATAATGCAAAAATCTTTAAAGCTCAGTAACCTTCTTTGACTCATATACATGGGGTGGGATTTGTGATTTCCAGTACAATATAATTTCTTTCTTTCAAACTGTTCAAACACACACAACATTTTCAGTACACACATACAAACCACAACTTTAATATCCATACAAACACACCCACACAATTATAGCTGTATCATTTATTCAGTTGGTCTGCAGTGCTCTATAACACAACAGAATCAGAAAACAGGAAAAGCATGTATTTTCCCCATAAGTTAAACCTGAGAAAATACTACACAATTCAGATTTATTTTTTTTTTTTACAATTCAATGTTTTGAAACCTATTCAACAAAATAAAAACCTATTAACACAGAATACCTGATCTTATGTTTAAACGTCACAGGGATTAAATATTGCAGTCTGAATGGGTTTCAATGGGGACAATTGTGTCCTTAAGGTCCTTAGTGTAACTATTTTGTGTACCTAGTTTAAAATAGATTTATGAAAGCAAATGAGGGTGAAATATTAAAATTCCAATAAAAATAAACACCTTTTGCTAAATTTATGCTGTTTGCATTAACACATACAAAATGATTAAAAAACAAAAATGAAAAAGACAAAAATGTCCATAAGGACACACAAGGGTTATTCAGTATGGCGCTACATAGTATTGAAAGTTATAGGCTGCATCTGTTTGAGTGGACTGTGTGTATTCTGCTGTGATTCTGTGAAAACAAATTAACAGGGGCCCAACAATTTATACAGATGTGTTTTGGCTTTTTACAAAAAAAATCTGTTTTAAAAAGGATCTTATAACTCCTAAGACTTCAAACATACAGTCCCCTCCAAAACTACTGGAAAGGCAAGGCCAATTCATTTGCTTTTGCTGTAGACTGAAGACATTTGGGGTTGACATCAAAAGATGAACATGAGAAGAGGGTTTAGACTTTCATCTTTTATTTCCAGGTATTTATATGTAGATGTGTTAAACAACAAAGAACATATCGCATTATGTATCAGACCACCAAGTTTGTAGGTGAGCAAAAATATTGGGACATGACTGACAGGTTTTTCTTGTTACACAGGTGTGTCCTGTTTGATTGTTTAAACAATAAATAGCTCTGAACATCTACTCTTGATTTTAACCATCAGTTTCACCCATGAAAACTGCATTTGTTGTTAAAAATTATTATTTTTAATTCTTAATCCTAGCCAACATGAAGACCAGAAAGCTGTCTATGGGAGAAAAGCAAGCCACTTTGAAGCTGAGAAAAGAGGGGGGGAAAAGTCACAACCATTAGGCATAGCCAGTACAACAATTTGGAATGTCCTGAAAAATAAAGAAACCACTGGTGTACTGAGCCACAGACACTGAATGACTTGGCCAAAGAAAACAACAACAGTTGATGATAGAAACAGTTGAGGGCTGTGTAGAAAAACCCAAAAACAGTCAATGATATCACCAGCAACTCCAAGGCCATACCCCAAGATGCAAACCACTCATCAGCAGTAAGAATCAGAAAGAGAGATTAGAATTCGCAAAGAAATACAGAGATGAGCCACAAATGTTCTGGAGCCAAGATTAACCTCTACCAAAGTGAGGGAAAGGACAAAGTGTGCAGAAAGAAAGGAGATGCTCATGATCCAAAACATACAAGCTCATCTGTGAAACATGGTGGAGGTAGTGTCATGGCTTGGGCTTGCATGGTTGCTTCT
>JANDJT010000050.1:10607605-10622497 GCA_024331685.1 Stegophilus panzeri
AAGGACTTTATCGGGGGTGGAATAAAAAAAAAAAAAAAAAAAAAAAAAAAAAAAAGAAGTAAGCAACAATTTGGGAATGAAAGTGAGCTCCAGGCTTAACGCAGTTTGTGCAAGCAAGGGGTATGCAACCAAATATTAAGTGTTATTTAGTTTAATTTACTTCAAGACTTATTTGTTCCTATACTTTTGCTCACCTAAAAATTTGGTGGTCTGATACAAAGGTTTCAATGTTTTATGTTGTTTAACACATCTAGATGTAAATACCAAGAAATAAAACCTGAACTCCTAAATCCATCTTTTGATCTCAAACCAAAATGTCTTTGGTGTATATCACAAACAAATGAATTGACCTTGCCGTTCCAATAGTTACAGAGAGGTCAGTATTTGACCCAAGATGAGCAGTGTAACACTAGCCATAATTTACTCCATTAGAGGCCAAGATGTTTTAAAATAAAACCATGCACATTAGTTGCACTGCTTGGCAGGCTTTATAAATAACATGAATAGAGCTGTGTTAGTAACTTAGCAGTAATATAAAAGGCAAAGCAAAAAAAATTATTTGGTCTCAATAAACAAAGGAGGGATAAAAGAAAACAAAATGAAAACGAGTGTTTAAATGTTTCAAGGCAGTGTTGATGATACAAGGTTCTTACCTTCTGTTGAACTGTGATCTGATTGACCTGAGAATCTATAGGGCAGGGCTCAGCTGACTGAGAGACTAGAGCCACAGATGACAGCTTATTCTCAGGGGACTCTCCCAGGACCTCTATCCTCTGAGTGAGAGCCTGCAGCTGGGCCTGCAGAGACTGAAGCCTACTGTGAAGGGCCTCAACCAGAGACAGATTAGAACTCTGAACTTGGTTCTTCTCCAGGAACCCAGCTTCTCCAGGTTCCCTAGCTGTGATTTTATGTAAGATTGTGTCTGATGAGACAGCTAGAAGACAGCTGGAATCAGCAGACATAAGGAGCTGGATTGCTGAGGTAATTAATTGGGCCTGGTCACGGATGGCCAAGAGTTCTTTGATGCTGAGGCACTGATCAGAAAGAGAATGGTTGTTTCCTGTCACCTTCTCGCCCTTGTCCTCCAGAGGCTGGTTCTCTTCACCATCCATTGGGCGTTCTGGGCTAGGCACACACTCGGCTGAGTCCCCTGCCTCTGCATCAGTCTCCAGGGAAGGCCGAATGTCCACATGTCTGGAAGCCAGGTCACAGCGTTGGAGGTTGGACAGCAATATGCGGTTCTCATATTGGAGCTTCTTTACCTTACTGCTCAGGTCACTGATTTGAAGCCTGGCTGCCAGGAGCTCTTCTTGGGATGCCTCATTTAGAGCCCCTTCTTCAGAAGTTGCCACTCCAGGAGTGATGGATGGAGGAAGGATGGTAGAGGGTGACAAGGACTCAAAATCAGAATCAGGAGGAAGTTCTGACTTGTATCGATTAAGTTCATTCATCAGGAGCTTGTTCTGCTCCTCCATTTCAATCAGTGACCTTCTCAGTAGATCCGCTTCTTCTTCTACAAACTGCAGATGCCGCTGCAGCTCCATAACATTATCAGCTGAAGGTGAAATTAGCAGCTGCCCAACTCCTGTCGCAATTGCAAGACCTCCGGGAGTCTCCTGAATCTTCATGTCATCCATTTCAGCCCGGAGACCACGATTCTCAACCTCTAGCTCCACTATCCGTCGACTCAGCAAGTTAGCTTCCTCCTCAACCAGTTTCAGATGAATTCGGACTTCGGCTTCACGCATGTGGGGCGAGTCAGCCACCTCATCCATGGTCAGTGTGGTGTCCATGTCACCATAGAGTGAACGGTATTTGGTCAGTTCCTCCTTCATCACCTCATTGTCTTTCACCATCTTGGTGAGTTTCTTGCACATAAGTGCTGACTCCTCTTTGGCAAAATGGAGCTGGCACTTCAGGTCAGAACTATCCTCTGGAGGCTGATAGCAGAGGTGTCAGACTAGTCAGTAATCTGATATCTAAGCTAAATCTAAACAAATAAGGCTCTCTGCATTAATGTATGTACAAATAAATGTTAATATAGCCTACAGTGGTGCTTGAAAGATTGTGAAACCTTTTTTCTATATACAGAATCTGCATAAATGTGAACTAAAACATTAGATTTTCACACAAGTCCTAAAAGTAGACAAAGAGAACCCAGTTAAAGAGATGAGACAAAAATATTATACTTGGTCATGGAAAATGATCCAATATTACATATCTGTGAGTTGCAAAAGCATGTGAACCTCTAGGATTAACAGTTAATTTGACGGTGAAATTAGAGTACGGTGTTTTCAATTAATGGGATGACAATCAGGTATGAGTGAACACCCTGTTTAATTTTAAGAACAGGGATCTATTAAAGTTTGATTTTCACAAGACATGTTTGTGGAAGTGTATCATGGCATGATCAAAGGAGATTTCTGAGGATCTCAGAAAAAGAGTTGTTCATAGTCATCAGACCGGAATAGGTTACAAGACCATCTCTAAAGGGTTTGGATTTTACCAATCCACAGCAAAACAGATTATGTACAAATGGAAGAAATTCAAGACCACTGTTACCCTCCACAGGAGTGGCCGACCAACAAAGATCACTTCAAGAGCAAGACGTGTAATAGTATGCGAGGTCACAAAGGAACCCAGGGTAACTTCTAAGCAACTAAAGGCCTCTCTCACATTAGCTAATGTTAATGTTCATAAGTCCACCATCAGGAGAACACTGAACAACAATGGTGTCCATGGCAGGGTTGCAAGGAGAAAGTCACTGCTCTCCAAAAAGAACATTGCTGCCCTTCTGCAGTTTGCTTAAGATCACGTGGACAAGCTAATGGAAAAATGTTTCTTGGATAGATGAGACCAAAATAGAATTTTTTGCTTTAAGTGAGAAGCATTATGTTTGGAGAAAGGAAAACCCTGCACAAGAACCTCAACCCATCTATGAAACATGGTGGTGGTAGTATCGTGGTTTGGGCCTGTTTTGCTAGTATCTGGGCCTGGACGGCTTGCCATCATTGATGGAACAATGACTTCTGAATTATACCAGCGAATTCTATAGGAAAATGTCAGGACATCTGTTTATGAACTGAATCTCAAGAAAAAGTGGGGCATGCAGCAGGACAATGACCCTAAGCACACAAGTCGTTCTACCAAAGAATGGTTAAAGAAGAATAAAGTTAATGTTTTGGGATGGCCAAGTCAAAATCCTGACCTTAATCCAATAGAAATGTTGTGGAAGGACCTGAAGCAAGCAGTTCATTGGGGAAACCCACCAACATCCTAGAGTTGAAGCTGTTCTGTACTGAGGAATGGGCAAAAATTTCTCCAAGGACTGATCAACAGTTACTGGAAAGGTTTAGTTGCAGTTATTGCTGCACAAGGGGGTCACACCAGATACTGAAAGCAAGGGTTCACATACTTTTGCACTCACAGATTTGTAATATTGGATAATTTTCCTCAATAAATAAATGACCAAGTATAATATTTTTGTCTTATTTGGGTTCTCTTAGTCTATTTATGACCTGTGTGCAAATCTGCTGATGCTTTAGGTCATATTTATGCAGAAATGTAGGAAATTCTAGAGGGTTCAAAAACTTTCCAGTACCACTTGATACACACTAATCTAATCTCAGAAGTCTCATCTAGAACCCTCTTGGTCATTTTGGCACTCTTAAAGGTTCAAAGTAGAATGAACCTATGACAAAACATTTTCCTATTTCTATGAGAATTTCAGGGGGACTATGCAAAAAATGTTTACTATATTGACTATAATCAATAATATACTGTGCAAAAATGTATGAAATAATTACAGATGCTATTGCTAATGTACACTCTACCTGTGGTGACATCTTCTTCTCAGGTTTGTTGTTTGGCCTTGCACCTCGCTTTTTAAGAGAATTCTAGGAAAGGAACACAAGAGAGAGAAATGAATTACTAATTGTAAGATCATGGAATAACTACAAAAAAGCCCCCTCCATACCACTCCAAGCATTTATCAAAGCAGCAATAGGGGCACAAAGGTACAGCTAGCTATAGAGTTAAATTAATGCAAACAATGGAACAGAGAGAGAAATTAGGTGTGAATTGTGGTTATAGTAGTAAACACTGTCTAGCACTGTAATGAACAGCACATGGAGGGGGGAGTACACACACCCAAGCTTGCTGCAGTATAAGATCTATGGTTTCCATAGAAACTACCAACCCTCATTTCACTGCAGATAGAAAGGGAATGCACTATCATCATAACAGTCAGAGCAGACAAAAACAAATCAGATTTCCTGGACTCTATAAGAACATTAGATACTGTATGTTATTCAAGTACGGCACATATTTTTATATAATAATAAGGTGAGGGGGAAACAGCTAGAGGGGTTTTAAAGCATTCGGCTTACAGTAAAAGTGCATCATCAAATCCATTTGCTATCTCTATTTGCTGACAGAGTGCCACAGTAAAGCTTTTAAATTGCACTAAACATTATTTTTTAAATCTATGTTTATTCTGAATGATAACAGAAGCAGCGACTCAATAGTGGATCTCTTTCAGCACTGTGGTGTCTGAAGAGTGGTTATAGGGCTAATGAGATTACAGAGAGCTAACTCCATTAGTTATACAGCTCCCATAGGCCGATTTTATACTTCTCCATGCAAGTCTGTACATGCAAGTTAGTATTTATGCACATAATGTTAGTGTGTCCTCTAGGAGGTGCTGTCAGATGAACCATGCCAGAATTTACTTATTTACACAGTGAAGAAAGGCTGAAAAACAACGCAAGTTCTGTGTTTCACTGTAAGAATAATAAATAGAAGAAAAAGTGACCATAACTTTCTTTTGAAAAGTACTGGGGGAAAAAATAAACCTTGCCTGATTAATTATAAATTGAAGTGAATTCTCACTGAAATAAAGTGTGAAGCGCATGAGCAAATTTGTATCAAAGTACTTCAATTTAGCTAGTGTTTAAATCCACAATTCTATCAATCACTGATTGACAAATTATGTATTTTTTTATTTTTACTTTATGCTGTGTTTTATATCACCTACAATGTGTGTTTATTGGGAGTCCATTCTTATTTTTATAGTGCCTTGCGAAAGTATTCACCCCTCTTGTCATTTTTCCTATTTTGTTGCCTTAAGACCTGGAATTAAAATGGATTTTTGGGGGGTTTGTATAATTTGATTTACACAACATGCCTACCACTTTGAAGATGCAAAATATTTTTTATTGTGAAAGAATCAAGAAATAAGAAAAAACCCAGAAAATTATTACAGAACTATTCACACCCCCAAAGTCCATACTTTGTAGAGCCACCTTTTGCAGAAATTATAGCTACAATTCTCTTGGGGTATGTCTCTATAAGCTTGGCACATCTAGCCACAGGGATTTTTGCAAAACATACTACAGATTAAACCACTCAAGTGTTGCTTTAGCAATATGCTTAGGGTCATTGTCCTACTGGAAAGTGAACCTCCGTCCCAGTCTCAAATCTCTGAAACACTGAAACAGGGTTCCCTCAAGAATTTCCCTGTTTTTAGCGCCATCCACCATTCCTTCAATTCTGACTGGTTTCCCAGTCCCTGCCGATGAAAAACATCCCCACAGCATGATGCTGTGTTCTCAGTGGATGGTGTTCTCAGAAGTGATGAGAGGTGTTGGGTTTGTGCCAAACATAGCGTTTTTCTTGATGGCCAAAAAGCTCAATTTTAGTCTCATCTGACCTTCTTCCATATGTTTGGGGAGTCTCCCACATGTCTTTTGGCAAACAGCAAACGTGTTTGCTTATTTTTTTCTTTAAGTAATGGCTTTTTTTCTGGCCACTCTTCTGTAAAGCCCAGCTCTGTGGAGTGTATGGCTTAAGGTGGTCCTATGGACAGATACTCCAATCTCTGCTGTGGAGCTTTGCAGCTCCTTCAATGTTATCCGTGCTCCGTGGGATGTTCAAAGTTTCGGATATTTTTTATAACCAAACCGTGATCTGTACTTCCCCACAACTTCGTCCCTGACCTGTTTGGAGACCTCCTTGGTCTTCATGGTGCCACTTGCTGGGTGGTGCTGCAGACTTTGGGGCCTTTCAGAACAGATGTATATATACTGAGATCATGTGATAGATCATGTGACACTTAGGTGGCACATAGGTGGACTTTATTGAACTAGTGACTTCTGATGGTAATTGGTTGCACCAGATCTTGTTTAGGGGCTTCATAGCGGGGAGGGGGGGCATATGTACGCAGCACTTTTCCGTTTTTAATTTTTTTTTTTTTTTTTAATTTGGACTATTTTGTGCATGTCCATTACATTAAATCCAAACACAAATCCATTGAACTTATAGGTTGTAATGCAACCAAATAGGAAAAATGCCAAGGGGGTGAATACTTTTGCAAGGCATTGTAAGTGTTCAGAGATTTATATTTTAAAATTCAGGTTTTCAAAAAAAAAAAATCAAGTAACTATATTTAAATATATTTTTTCAACATTCACAAATTCAGATTCAATCATTCAGTTTTCAAATATTCAGAAACCTGTATGGATTTCAATGCTCAAATTCAACCAGTCAAATTCAGACTGCAAAATTCAACACAAAAAAAAGTTTAACATCTGGGCTACTCAGGGGTAGGCAAAGGCAATCGTGCCTGGAGCATGTTGTGCCAATTTGTGTGCGCCTATCTCACTATATCCACAGAACAGTCAGAAGGCAATCATGGATTTAAATCAGATTAATAAAGAACTATGTCTTATAACTATTGTGTTATTTCTTTAGCTGGAGTCTGCAATGGCACAACATGCAAAACGGCACACCATGCTTCAGGCACGACTGCCTTTTCCTACCCCCGAGTAGCCCAGATGTTAAACTTGAATTTTTTTTTATGTTGAATTTTGCAGCCTGAATTTGACTGGTTGAGTTTGAGCATTGATTTATTGTTTTTTTTTGTTGTTGTTGTAAACCTTGATTTTAAAATATGAATCTCTGAACACTGAAAAAGATGACAAAATAACCTTGAATTTCAAAGAACATAATATCAAAATAAATAAATACAGACGTATGGTTTTCAACCATATATGTTTCATTTTATGAATGTCATGGTCTTTAATTTTTGATATTAAGTTTTCAATGACTTAACATTAAAATCTTTTTTTTTAATTCAAATCTTTGTCACTTTTTTACTTCCATACGAAAGTCCTAGAGGACACCCTTACATGACGTGCATAAATACCATGCGAGCATCCACGCACGACATCCTAACTTGCATGCAGAGACACGCACACAGAAGTATGAAATCACTTCCAACTTCATCAGCCAATGTGTGCATCACCCCAGGACAAGGTCATGTACATACACATGCATGCATGTGTCAGCACAATAACTGCCAGCAAAGTGCCAAAGTAACATGCAAATGATCAATGGCCCAAAAATGCTACTGACCATATACAACTCCATAGTTCATACAAGGTAAAACAACTAGTGCTGTTGCACATAACATTTTAATTTAGTGCAGTTAATTATAGTAAAAATAACATGCTAAAACAATTAATGCATTTAAAGCACCCCGCCCTGCCCCTACCCCAGACATAAAATCATACATTGCAGTTGCTTAGTATGATGCAATGCGACGACCAAACTCTCCTTGCCCCTCTGATTGGGATTTGTCTGCCTGTCTCTCCAATAAAATGCTTAAACAGCACTCACATCCATCTCTACCCACCAAATATGAAGTGTTGATATTCATTCATATGTAAACAAACACACATGTAAACACAATGGACATTATCGAGGTCAGCAAAAAATTGAGGTCATGTCCATAGATCGTACGTTAAGTCGATAAAGTAATTATCGTGACAGGCCTAGATGACTCTACAGTTTTTTTTGTCATCTGACTCCCACACTCTCTGGGTTTCATCACCATGAAATTTAATAAGGGATCCGAAACCTGACACAGACATTCATTTGTTCAGCACAATCCTGTTCTTGTGCTTGTCACTGCTTGATAGAGCTGATGAAATGTAACTCTTGCACAAAGGTTTAGGATTAATTAACAAGACATTACATCTCAAAGTCATCGTCTCTATTTAGACAACCAAACTAGAAATAGCATTATCCTACATTTACACTAGCACGTGATTTAGCAATGGGCAACAATTATTTTTCCATGTATGTGCAAGACACAGACACACAATTTCAGAGAAAGCTGCAAGCAATGCCAAGCAACATTTGAACTGATATTTTCTCAATTCTATACAAATTGGGTATGACATTGGACTCAGATGATTCTTTGGACCAATTCTGTGGTGCATCTTGTGACAATTTTTGAATTCCCCACTCATACCTTTGATTCTTATCTGCAATTAGTTCGTGTTTTTATGTGCAAAATAATTTAAATAAAAATGACAACCGTGCTTTCATCTCATTCTATCATATATGACATCTCATTAAATGTGTGTAGAGATATTATGAAGAAAATAAAGCTTGGAAGAATATATTAAAGATCTCTGGTGCCTCTAGACAGTGTCTGTAGCATGTACAGTTAGCTTGTTTTAAGTTTTAAAAATACTAAATCATAACTAAAAAAAAAAAAAAAAATGTTGGGCAATGCACGCTGACAAACAACAGTAGTAGTCGCTCCACACCCACAAGAGACAACCCTTGGTCCTGTTAGTCATGTGAAAAAGGGGCTTGAGAGGCACAGAGCATTGAGTGTTGTGTTGGAAGAGCACAACTGCACTGACACTCATTTTCATCAGAGAGAGAAAGCATCCAAACCAGACAGATGGAATGAAAAAGTGTGATTGTGCTGCACTGACAGCGTTCTGAGCAGACTAACATTTCAGATAGACCCTAATCTCTGGTAGGCCATAGTTCAGAATGATCTCTGCTCTACTCATGTAGGAAGAGTGATTCATGAATTCACTGAGGTTTTCTCTAGAATGTTTAGCTAGTGAATGGCTTTTATCATACATGCAAGACTGGAGTACTGCAGATTTTATTCTCCATAAACACAGGAAGAGCAGCAAAAATGACAGAAGTCTAATTTGAAATATTCATATCTATTGTAGGTGTGGTGTGTAGAAAGATATTTCAATCACTCTGTGTGAAAATAGTAAAACGTCTATTTGTATTGTATTTCGTGGATGCTCTTCTCACTAAGGCATTGTGTTGTTTTTAAATATCCCTGCTCTCTTGCCAGTTAGTGCGGTGGGTAGAGTGAGGGATGACAAGCACACTTATTAAACTGCACATCTTGTGTGTTTTGCAGGGAGAAAGACAGAGTAGATGGGTCAAGATAAACATTTACATAAATGATTACTTAAAGCTGCAGTACTGAACTTTTGCCTCTCTATTGGCATCTCTGTTTGAAATATAAAATATAAAAAAAGAGGTTTTTTTATTTTATTTTATGTGGGCTGTGCTTCAGCACTGCTCCTCTGCACAGATGAATCTGATGGTTTGAGGTATACCTATGGGTGATATATTAGCTCCAATACTAGTTTTTTCCAATGCGGTTTTCTTAAGAGTAGAGGTGATTTGCTCTCTCTCATAGCTAGCAGAAAATAAGTGCAATTTACCACACTGACCATAACAAAAAACAAAACAAAACAAAAAAACCAAACAAACAAGTGAGCTAATGTTAGCTAGCTACCTATTGAGCCACTGAAATGTCTGACCTGTTCAGCAGAAAAAAAGCCATCCCTGTGTCCATCTTCAATCCCTTCAGATCTTGGAGTTTTCACCACCTCTCAAAAGCCATGCCAATATTTATTCTCATTTTAGCATAGGCTCTGTCACTTTCCCTTTTTGAATGCAGGCTCTCCGCAGTTCGAGGCTTCTTGGTTTTGACAACAGATGTCAATGATGATTGTGTTTAGAACTATCCAGATTAATAGCAGGTATCTAGATGACAAGTTTAAATTCTAAGCAACTGTTGTAAGGACAAGCTACAAACACTCCACCATCCTCAGCCTCCACACACGCGCTATAATAGCCGGCTCTTCTTCTTTCTCTTTACGGACGAGACGTTACCACGCAAAGGCATGATGACGTTAAAGGCTACGCAAATGACGTCAAACTGACGTTTCCCGTGAAATTTGACACGACAGCTCAAATTATAAATTATTATTATAAGCTTACCGTTGCTAATCAGGGTAAGGTAAGTGGACAGTTTAGAACTTTGACTTTTTATGTACTTGCTCAATAATAGAGTTTTGTTAATTGTTTACCAAAAAATGCTCGATGCTGCAGCTTTAATATGACCTTATTAGACTCAGGGAGTCACTGTGTTTGTGTGTGTGTGTGAGCACTCTTGTCTTGTTTCTCTCTCTCCCTCTTCCTTTTGATATTAGGAGTCGTTTAGTAATCTCGCAACTTCGCAGTACTTCAGAAACAGAGTCCTAGACTGAGAAGGACCTGCAGCCACACAGACAGTTGGAAGCCAGTCTAGTTTAGTGAGTTGAATGCATCGCTACAGGCTGGGAACAGAAGTGTACATTCTGAGACAATAGCAGGGGACTCTTGCCTGAGGAGGAACCATATTTAAAGCTGTGACCATTTTTGATTTTCACACTACACACTTGCAGACACAGACGGGTGCAACAGACCATAATAGGTTCCCATGGTGACTGTTAAAGTGGCAGTTGAGGCTGATAGAACAAACTGAAGGGGGGTGGGGTTGTGTGATTGGGGCGCAGAGGAGGGAAATAGGAAATGGCAACCCTGAAAATCCTCTCGACATGAGGCAGCTCCTCTCCTTCCAAACACACATAATCTCTCTCTCTCTCTCTCTCTCTCTCTCTCTCTCTTTCTCTCTCTCACACACACATACACACTCTACACTGATGTAAACAATAAAGCCAGCAACTTTTCCATTCGCATACGTTTTGCATAACCTATCTGAATATTAATTTAAATGAAATGTGGATACAGTGGTGTTTTTTCTCACTTCTCCTTAACCATTCAAAAGGAATTGCAGGATCTAATATACATTAGATACACAATGGTGCTTCCTCTAAAACCTCTACTTTATTTTCTGTGGTTTATATTTCCATTGTTCTCTCCATCTAAAATCCTTATTGGCCCACATTCCCACATCTACAAGCAGGTTATTGGACAGTGCGGGGTACTGATCCCCCATCAGCTGCACAATGACACCTGAGATGGAGCCCTAGGAAGAGCCCATATGCTGAAGACAACATACACCCAACACACACGCACACACACACACACACACAGAGCTAAACTCTCTCCCTGAGGCTTTGTAGAATAAATGATACAAATTAACATATACATAGACTCTTGCCATACCATCCAACAAGGCTTGAGCTTGTGTCCACTTCTTAATATGATAGTTTATTGGACTATTATTGGACTTATCTGTAATTAGAAAAGACTTTCCTGGCTCTAATTAACAGTAAAGTCCCTGTAGGGCTCAAGAGGAGTGCAGCAACGTGTATATGCATACTGCACACACAGACACTGCAGGAGAGGAATTAAACAGTGCATAATGACTGAAGAAGATTCAATAAAGGCAAATCCTGCTTTGTGTTTGAATCAGACATATCACTTGCGGTACAGAGCCTCAAGGTGCAGCTTAAATGCCTCTGGCATTCACAGTATGCAAATCATTCCCCACCAGCAACATGCCAGAGAACAAAGGTCAACTAAAGGTCACAGTGAGGTGAACAGTGGGTCTGATGGGTATGATGAATAAAGATGTGGTTTATCCAAAGCCACATTATAACCCAGCACAATAACCTAGTAACAAGAGTATTTCTGTCACACGAACCTGGCTGAGAATAACACACTTTCATCTCTGCATCAATGTACCAAACAATCCTTTCTTCTTTTTTTTAACATTAAATGGACAGACTCCACCGCTTAAAATGTCTAAATGTCAAGGACTGGTGTTTATCTGACTGGATTAAACATGGATTAAAATGATTGCTCTTCACCTAACATACAGTGGAGTCTTTTCATTGTAACTATAATCCACCAATCACACCTCCGTAGCAGAGTATCTGCTTTGATAGAGAGAGAGAGAGAGAAAGAGAAAAGAAAAGTTGGGTGTGTCTGGGTGTCTCGGGCCTTATCCATTCTAATACAAATGTGTTTTGGCCTTCCATCCAAATTTTCTATTGTTGTATAGCTGAAGTAAAGCAGAAATTTTTAAAACCAATGTTTATCCTAGCATCAGGTAAAAAAGAGAGGCATTAGAGAAGGCACTAGAAAAATCATGCTTTTTTGATTGGACCAGGTGTGGGCCGTGTAATGAGAGCAGGCTGCTCCTAGTTCATTCCAATCAGAGGCAATGAAAAGCAACAGTGATTACTTGGGTATGTCTCAGTCAGGGCACTGATCAGGGTGTTGGCCATTTTAAGGCCTGTCTCAATTGCAAAATCCTTCCAGTGCACTGGAATGTTCGCTCCCTAAAAAATCCCACAATGCACCACAAAAACCAGGGAGCATCAGTGCTCACTATGTTCCTTTACTGGAAATGACGTAATGTTTTCTGAAGCTTCTCAGCTCGAACAAAAAGAGGGAACGAACCCTCAGCCAACTTCTGGCTACAAATGTAAGTAGTTTATTATTGTTGTTGTAGCTCTCAAATTATTACTTACCTTAGCGATTTTTATTTGACATCGAGTCAAACGACTTTTAAGTGTTTAATGATTTTTTTGAAAATCCACTAGCTTGCTTACAATCCTGCTTGACATATTATGACAGAAATATATGAGATTAAGCTAACAAATTTATGACATAGAATTTTTATATTTTTAAGATTAAAATTTTTGGTGACATTTTACAACACAATACATAGTCATGTCACCAGAAATTCAGTTATCAGTGTCCCAATGGGTAGTGAGCCAGAGTCCTTACTAGTACCCAAACTCGTGTACACGATATACTGATTCACTACCTACTAAACTAGGGAGCTGGTTGAGACATACACCAGCACCTTAACCAGAGGGTAATAAGTCCAATTATCATTCAGACATGGACAATAATGAGGATATGTGCTCAGCAAAACTGGCCCAATATTCAGTTTCAATCTTCCTCAAAGCATCGAAAACCTTCCCATACTGCCACAATTTCGATTACCAATACAAACTCTTACCTGAGGTAGGGACGAAACATGGAACTTACTTGTCACAGTACTACTTTGGACAACTTTGCATTATTTCTTTTGGTAAATATTTACTATTTAAAAATGTAACGTTAATATTTTTGTATATAAACTGGCCCTCCAGAATTTTTGGCACCCTTCATAAAAATAAGCAAAAATGATTGTATAAAATAATTTTAAATAATAGTATTTTCATATATATCAAAAATGATTATTGACATCCCGAAGGAATATTTTATGTAAATGCAAACAATTTGTCATTCTTGAAAAACATATATTGTTTTTCATTTACTTTCAATCCTCAGGAACTCTGTTGCCTTTAACCATGTCTTGTTTGCCCAGGTGGTTACACACATATAACAATCCCTTTGTCATCCATTACAATCGGAAAAACCAAAGAACTTTCAACACAAATGAGACGTGGTTGTTGACCTGCACAAATAAAGTAATGGATATAAAAATATATACGCAGTTAAAAATACCATCAAGCACAAATAGGGCCATAACAAATACCTGGAACATTTAGAAATTTGGCAGGAATTGGGCAGGATTCATCACTTTCCACTCCACTCCACATGAATTCTGCTAAGTACCAGGATGTTTCATTTCAAAAGCTGATTGCCTCTACCAGAAGGTTTAGATTTGGCCATAGATAGAACATGATTACATAAAACTATATAACATCACCATTTTTTTAAGCTTAAAATATCACTCACTTTCTTTCAACAACCGCTTTATCCTTTTTGGGAGCATTTGTGCGAATGCAAATAATTGTTGTGGTGCGTCCTGTTTTCATTTCTCTACAAAACATTCACAAATTACTGCACAGTATGTGCCTGCTGTGAGCTGATACAGCTGATCCAGTTCACCGTTTTATCCAATGTTACATAACCAATTAAACTTAATCTTTATATTCTTAACTTTAGTGCAGATTTTAGATTGGTTAATATTAGCCGTCAATTACTCCCTTTCACTGTGCTCCGTTGTCACGTGACAGTGACCTAACTAACGCAATATGTAAAGAGCTGAAGAGAGAAGATGAAAAGAACACTGAGACATTTCTTTTGTAAGCTGCCGAAAGTTAGAAATAATGTAACTCCTGGAGTTGGTGATGGTGATCATGTGGTGAATGTGGATCCACCAGCGGAAAAGAAGGCTTACAGTTTTCGGAGAGAGAGTGGCTGAAAGACTTCGAGTGGCTCCGCTATGAAAACGGCTCAATGCATTGCGTTCACTGTAAAGCCTGTGAGACAAAAGTTGGGACAACAGACCATTGAGTGATGCATGTTATTCTTTTTATATAGTAATTTTTGCTCATTTTCATGAAGCATGCCAATAATTTGTAGGTGACGTTGGCAGTTACCACAGACATTTTAATAAAATAGTAAAGCCTATCAAAAACATCAGTTGTTCATGTTTAGAACAACTGTCTTAAAGGGCCTTCTGACGTAAATGATTTTCATCTCTTCAGTTTGGAGCAGCCCTACAAAAGCCCTACATACCTCTCATCAGCTACACATTCATATCAGTAACAATAACACTGGAATTCAGTGCTGAAGAGCGAATTTGTATATGTCTGGAGGAGGACTGTGAGAATAGAACTAGGTCAAATTCCTTGGCTCAAACCTGAATGCTTTAAGAAGTATGACATGATAGAAGAACGCAGTCAGTCTGGCATAAAGACACAACAAGCACAATCCAAAGCCTAGACTAAAAGTGTTTGTACCATGCAAGCATTTGCTCACACACACTCTGTCTTTGCTTAGATATCTTGAACACACACACACACA
>JANDJT010000050.1:10622597-10635962 GCA_024331685.1 Stegophilus panzeri
ACACACACACACACAATCCAATTGAGACCCTCAGGCTGAATAACTGGCCTGAAAGCGTGAGTAATGTTAGGTAAAGGCAGTGACGTACAAAGCAATGCTCACGTGGGGGAACATGTATATGTGAGAGCGTATCATGGACATTCCAACTAGTTCCATTCCATCACCAAAACAAGAGCACTGAAGCAGAAACCTCACTTACCATCAGCATTTCACAGTATGAGAAAGAAAAGTGAGAAAGAGACCTTTATGGTACATCCCTGATTCTCTCAAAGAGAAGAAAATGTAGCATTTGAAAATCACAAATCTCCAATGGAACTGATCCTGTACCTCATTTATCATGTCTACTACTCCTAGCTCATGAGTAATCATTAAGTCCCTTCAATGGCAGTTTAATTTAATTCAGTGTAGTTGTTGGCATTTTAATGGCCTGTAAATCGATCTTTTTAACTATTAATGAATACAGCTGTATACTGTCAACTTCAAACACCATTAAGGGCTGATTCAGCACAATGCAACAATGGACTGAAACAAATACTAGGCTAAATGTGGACACAAGTGACAATGCATATTGTTAATACAGTAGTAGTCCAATTAACATTTATGCACTTATAATATTCAGCAGTGTCTCTAATACATATGTTAAATCAAATTACAGGAAAGATCCAGTGAATTACTTCTCTCTTTTTCTTTGTCCGTCAGGTCAGTGTGCAGGACTTATAATTTTCTTACACAGAAAGCTGTACAGTAATGTAATTCTGATCTGACAGAGAGCAGACTCATTCGGTGCTCACTCAGCACTCATTTTTTCAACTCAAGCATTTTTTAACTAAAAGCCGTTCATCTGCAAATTCTCTCATCTTTTAAAATGTTTATGAACTTCCCAGATGAAATGTGGAGGCATTGATTATTTTGACATGTAAATATTGCAGATTTTTCTAAATCTGAATGAACTGATTGCAATTGCTAATAGATTTAATTCACAATGGCTCACTCACTTTACTTACCCTAAACTCAACACTTAGCTAATTGTTAAGTCATTTTCTTTTTAACTTTATTTAAGTAAAATGAAAGTTAGCGGAAGTGTTTGTGTCCCACATCATTTTGCTTTACATTTTCCCAGAATGGGAATGGGAAATGAGTGTGGGAGTTAATACAGCTCCAAAAACAAGTCCAAGATTTTTTATTACTATTATTATTATTAGTAGTAGTAGTAGTAGTAGTATGAGTTGGATCACTGTAAAAAAAAAAAAAAAAAAAAAAAAAAAATGCTGTAAATTTTACATTAGTTTACTGAGTGATCTCGGACCATGGCAGGCTGGTGGTGGTAGGATTTGAACACAACTGGCCAGCAACTCAAAGTTTTAACCACTGAGCCACCACAACTAGTTCTAGTATTTCCATTACAGCACTTCTACCGCTGAATTAATTCCACTGAAAGATTGCATTGAATCAATGAGAGTTAGTTGTACTAGTTGTGGTGGTTCAGTGGTTAAGGCTTTGAGTTACAATGCAGAAGATTGCGTGTTCAAACAGTGCTTTGTGCTTTTTTGGTCAAAACTACATGAATTGATTCAAAACTACTTGAATTGGTGAAATTGCAACTGCACTGAACTGTTTTGCATGGTCTTTCACAGCGATGTTTGTTGGTCAATGTGATCTTTTAGCTGTGCTCATGTTCGATGCACGTGACTCAAAGAGGGCTTTGGCAGAATGCAAATTGCGATGATGTCACATGAGGCGTCTTGGCCTACATCTGCGGAAATTTTGAAAAATTTATATTGCGGCGTTTCCTTGATTTTGCATTAATTTCTGCAATCACAAAATCCTGGAAGGATTGTGTGTGTGTGTGTGTGTGTGTGTGTGTGTGTGTGTGTGTATATGTGTATGTGTGCAACATACACAACAGATGCTTTGTTGCAATGTCTTTTGTAAAAGTGCTATACAAATAAAACTAAATTGAAGTGATTTCATAGGTCCAGAGTCAATCAAGTGCCATCAAATGAATGATGAATAAAACCCTCTAAATCAGTACAAACACCCAGGGTGGTTATCAGGCTGTACGTCAGCATATTCACTTAGAAATAAATAACTAAGAATAAAATAAGAATATATATCTTTTAAATGATCTATTGGCTATTCTTATTTGTAGGTCAAAGTAGTCACTATGGCTCTTTTGAAGTTCTGTGGTATGCTGTTGGACATCACAGGCTGTTTGGTGCTGTAGCTTGGAGACATAACTATTAGAACAACATTAAAGCTATAAATAGAGGTGGTAGATGTTCTGAATAATGTATCATGCGAGAGAGAGAGAGAGAGCACGCGTGTGCTTTACAGATGACCTGTTAAGATGACAGTGCTGTAGTGCTGACACTATCAAATCTTTCATAATATCAATCAAATTACCTGTGATATTTTGTGTGTGTGTGTGTGTGTGTGTGTGTGTGTGTGTGTATGCACGCACCTGTTTCTTTGGATAAGAGTATCAGGGCACCATTAACCCCAAACATTAAAGCCTTTATACTGCTTTCTACTTTTTACTGGTTTGTGATAAACACTGCATTTGCCAGAGGCATTACAGCTCAAATGGTAGAGCAAGCATCACATGGAACACTCTTTCTACCAGTTAAGATGATGAGACATTCCTTTCTTCTTCTCAGTGATATTCACCTGTACAAGGTGAAAGGTGAAAGGTTTGGATGAGCAACTGTCCACTGAAAGCTGTTAGTGCTAATAACCTTAGTATCCTTTCAACCCCTGAAACAAACACACACACATACACACACACACGTAGGTCTGTCACGATAACTTTTTGTTGGACGATATATTGTCCTAGAAATAATTGCAATAAATGATGTAATTGTCATTTAAAGACCATTCTATGCCACCGATATAACGATATCGTTTATATAGTTTGTCTTCTGATGAAAATATCCTTTAATTTTAATCAATATTTTGTCATATTTATTCATTTTAGTCTACTTTACTCTGACTAAAATGACATTGAACAGTAGTCAACGGCATTTTAGCTGATGAGAAAATGCAAAAATTAAACCAAATATTCACGTTAGCTTAAACATGTATCAACAAAAACATGTGAAAACTGCCCTTGTTGTGAAAACCTGATCTCCTGAAATAATAACATTACAGTCAGTATACTGCTGTAATACAATATTGTGTATTCTTTATGCTTTAGTTATTAATTGTCTGTGTTTTAGTGCGTTGTTACAGAAAGAGCGTATTCACAACATGACTTACCGTTCTACCTAGTGCCTTACTTATGTTCAAGTTCACTTGTGCATTTGCTTCATTTTGTGCAGAAGCACATTGTAATATTACATTTATGTTGTGTATATGTCTGATTAATCTGATATGTGTACAGGATGCGTTCGGGTGAGTTAATTAACCTGCTAGTAAAGCGCTTCAGTTTACCGCTGTTCATTCACTGTTCAGCTTCAGCTCACGCATCTTAAGCGGCTCAATCCCCAACATTATTGACTATGACTGTATTATTTGAAACACTAGAACTATTCTTTCTAGATTTTTCTTCTTCAAAAAACATTTTTAGTGAACTGTTAATATCTTGGGTGTTGTTTTTTCAACAGGGTGTTTTAATTATTTATTTATATAAATAATAGTATATAATTAATTAAAATAAAATAAAAAACAGTTTTTGCATTCGGATGTTCATTTTTATTTTAAATTTGCTGAATATTCGAAGTTTGTATTGTAATGTGACAGCCCTAGAGCAGACGAGAGGACAGAAGTAGTGCGAATGGCTAAAAGGTCGGCGTGTCAGGAAATCTCCCCTTCATACCTTCAGCGCGCAGCATGTGTTTATCTAGTTTCGTTTTCTCATTTGTGTATTTTGGATTATCCCTGCTTTTGCTGTTCGCTGATCAGTTGACCTGTGCCTGTGCTCGGTTTACTAATTTTGATTCACAATTTGGATTTGTCTGCCTGCCTCTCAAATAAAACGCTTAAACAGCACTCGCATCCATCTCTACTCGTCGAACCTGACCTAGTGACGTTCATTCATATGTAAACAAACACACATGCGAACACAATGGACATAACAATGGCTCCCAACAGACTCACAAAACCAAGTCAGAGTGAACACACCCCTGGTCCTTTTGAAAAGCTTCTCACATGGATGCGTGCATCCCACTGGGTCTTGCAACCTGACACTTCAAAACACCGCCAATAATTGTTTCCAAGGAGAAACAAAGAAGGAAGAATAGAAAAACAAGAGACATGTGTGTAAGGGTATGAATAAACAGGCGACAATGGTGAAAAGATATTTCAAACATGCACAAATGCTCAAGCTTTCAGTTTTAGGAAACATCTCCTTTAGATGTGATTGTATTTTCAGACATTAAAGTCAGTATGGTGAGGGTGTGTGCCTGGTACTTTACTAGAACATGAAAATAAGTCATCTCTGATATTTTCTTTGTATCTGTATGTGTGAGATTCAAACCCTAGAACAAGCGTTTGTCTATCCTGTTATAAATATGTTATTACAAATGTTGCTGTCAAGTTAGTGTTTAACCTGTCTTGTGTGTGTGTCTGTCTTGTTTTTTTAGTTGACCTGTATAGTAAATACAGCTGCTCTATGTATAATCAATTATAATGACCCACAAACACATAATACATAATACTACTACATAATAATAATCTACTTTGAAGTTACCAGCCTTAGAAAATGTGAAAGAATAGACTAGACTGTTACTTTTTTTCTAGAGACAAAACCAGACAGATCAGATCAGATGATGGATAAACAAAAGCTCCTTCCCACACAGCAAACGCAGGGAACAGCTTGCAGTTAAGTTTATGCATTACAATAGAATATGAATACAATAGTTTCTCTTTGTTGTTACTGATGCACTACATGTGACTAATAAGGCGTGAGCTGGTAGAGTCTGTCGTATAAGTGTCATGTATAATGATATACTGAAGATATACAATATGTGACATGTTTCTGTTCAGTCTTCCTATTGGTTGTTGATGTGTCTGAAAGCTGAATCCCAGATTAAGCTCGTAAGTGTATACTTGACTGAGCTAGGAACTGGGTCTGTACTTCCTGTTTGGAATTTTAAACTATGACCAATACAGTTGTACTTCCCTGACATTATTTCTAGCACTTCCCATCATTTTGTATGGCTACTAATATTTTTGCCACATCAGCAGTGACAGCTCTGATAACATGGTCACTGAGGAATGTGCACTCAGCTCCTAAATAGACAATTTTACATATGAGTGACAAATAAATAAACAAATAAGACAAATATATCGATTTATCATACGATATATGGACATGACCTCGATAATTTTTGCTGACCGCAATATTGCCCATTGTGTTTACATGCGTGTTTGATTACATAAGAATAGGGATGCGACAGTGAGGAAATTTTGGAAGTCATTGGCACTTTTCCGTCTTTTCCCCCTCGCTTTTAAACCGCTTATGAATGCCCGTGTGGCCATGCGCATTTCACTTTCACATTAGCGGCAATTCGGGGGCAGTGGTTTCATTATTATTCTTAATAAAAAACAACACAACAACAACAAATCCAAAATATTGCCAAACAGGCGCTTTTACATTTTGCTTTGAAACCAAGTCTTCCGCCATCGTATTGTCAGTTGGCTCGCCTCACTCTCGTCACGTGATAAATTAAATCTGACTCCTGCTGATCTGTGCTGTGACTCTGACTCATTCAGCTCATCCTGAACTGAGCAGACACGTTCAGTTTTTAATTGTAGCGTACGTTCTCTAACTGAACTAAATGAGTTTTATTACTATAAAAAAGCAAATGGACAGTGGGGGCGGTACCACGGTGGGCAAGTGATGCAATCGGTGTGTGGCCAAACACCGTGTAACACCGGTAACACAGACTATCACAGCAAGCCTACATAAGAATGAATGTCACCATGTTCGGCGAGTGGAGACGAATCAAATGCGGTCTGATAGTTTTATTTGAGAGGCAGGCAGACAAATCCAAATCATGAATCATAATCAGAAAACAGAACACCGTCACAGGTCAGGCAATCGGCGGTGAAAACGGTACTAGATAATAATAATTTGGAGAATAAACATGAAACAAAAGGCTCGGCAAAGTCAGCCCAAGTAGCATCCGAATGTGGGCCACCTCAGGCAGTAATGCGGCACTGTTGGCCATCTTTTGACCTGGACAAAATGGATATGAGCCTGAATGTAAAATAGCAAATATGGCCCAAATATCCCAAACCACAAGTGGGCCTTTCTAGGCAAAGATGCGGCGCTCACCGCAATGTGTAATCTGGATGTGATCCTAAAGTGGCCCATGTGGTAAATAGTGAATATGGCCCAAATATCACAAAAGAAATGTGGGCCACCTTTGGCAAAAATGTGCATTACTATGGCTTGCTTGTGGGCCAAATCTGGTAAACAGGAGCAGACCGCCCAAGTGCCATCATTCCACGTGATGTGTGGGTCAGATGTGTGGGTCTGAAGTGTCAGGTGTGGGCCGGATCTGGCCCACAGCAATTTTGCTATCTAGGAGGCGGCAAAACACTGAACTGCATGCAGCTCCAATTTTAATTTAAAAAATGGTACGCAAGATATTAACAATTCACTAACAATGTTTTTTTAAAGAAGAAAAAGCTAGAAAGAATAGTTCTAGTGTTCCAGTGAATGAACAGTGGTAAACTGAAGCGTTTACTAGCAGGTTAATTAACTCACCTGAACGCATCCTGTACACATACACAACATAAACGTAATATTACAATTTGCTTCTGCACAAAATGAAAAGTGAACTTGAACTTAAGTAAGGCACTAGGTAGAATGGTACGTCACGTTGTGAATACGCTCGTTCCATAACAACGCACTAAAACAGGGACAATTAATAACTAAAGCATAAGCACATTGTAAAGGGTGGGTGGGGGAGCCAGATTAAAGAGGAACAAGGTGTTAGAGAAAGATGCACAATTTACAAACTTGTTTACAACAGCAACAAGCCCAGATGATAGAAATGCAGCTGCTGAGACAGCTATCTATGGCACACACAGTGTAGCACTGCATAATACATGCTACTCTTGCAATGACTGTTGCGCGATCAACCTAGTGCAAATAACATAAATGCAAATTACCTACAGAAAAGCAGTCACAGCAGATACTCTTCTGCTTTAAATCACTGAATCATGCATGCGTATGCCGGTGTATGTATGTGTGTGTGTGTATATATATATATATATATATATATACACACACACACACACACACACACACACACACACACACACACATATAGCTTGACAAGCTACAGTTTCTAGGTAGCCCATCTTTCCTTCATCTTCAAGTTACTTTCAGTTTACTGTTTATCAAGGAATTTTCAAAGCATTAGGATAGTTACGAATGACCGATTTGTTAGTTTCAAAATTGTTATGTGGCCACCTAAGACATATATTGACAGATATTTGCTATTTTTGTAGCCTCTGAGGAGCTTTTAATTCATTTTGGCATTTTCTTATCAATTAAAACGCCTAATATTCAATGCCATTTTAGTCAGAGTAAAATTTACTAAACTTAATAAATACCATGATGAAATACTGACTAAATTTAATTTAAATTTTATTATAATTATATCTGTGGTATAAGATGGTCTAAAAATTACAATGATATCATTTATCGCAAATATTTCTGGGACAATATATCGTCCAATAAAATTTATCATGACAGGCTTATGCTAAACTGGAGTCTAAAGCTACCATGACATGTTGATTAACACAAAATTCTTCAATTTTTCCTGTGCAAACCTGAGATACTAACTTCACCCTCAGATGCCAAACAACACTTGGGATAAAATTAAATTTACTGTCAATTTGATGTCAATTTTTGTCAATTTTAAGCAGTTTCCCAATTCCCTCAGAGACTTACCACAGAGACATATCAGACATAAGCCATCTCACATACACATTTCACATCCCCCATCCTGCTCTCCTTCCCTGTCTAAGGGTATGTTTACATGATGAACGATGTACTAAAAATGGAAAAGTTTTTCCTTCGTGTTTTTGAAAAGTTTTACACACGGATCCGCAAAAAAGACTAACCTCAACCTCAATAGTTAGAATTATTCACTGTCATAAGGAATTGTGAAAACTCGTGCTTTTCAATCATAGATTTGGCTTATTTTTCTTGGTTAATAAATGCTGAGACGTCCCTAATGTAATATAATGCAATGTACATGAAATGCATATAAAGGTTTTTCATTGTGGAAATGGATTTTTCTGTCTTCAACCCCATCTTTAGCTTTTCTTGTGCTCCAGGTCAGAATTCTGTTAACAAAGCTCGTTCAGTTTTAAATACTGAAAAAAATCAAAATAGTGCATCTTTAAGTATTAATAACTGATCATCATTGTACCAAAATGGAACAAAATAGGCAAATACAAATCAAATAGTGAGACATTGGCAGTCATTCTGCTTTCTATATTTTATTACCAATAAAAGGATACAGATATACTCCAAAATAGACAAAGATAATTATAAGATTTTCAATATACTTCATCGGAATAGATGTGGGTTAATAATTTGGCGTATGTAACAAATGTGTCTCCGCTGGTCGTAGTAGTGATGCAGTAAATCTACACTTTGCTGGATAACGTCAATAAACTCAAAATCTTGAGCAGCACAAACACAGTCCTGTACTCCGCCACTGTAGTTTTGAATGTCTCGCGCATTATTTTGAAGTACTCGCGCACGTGCCTGCAGACTGAACACGTAATACGCGTGCCCATGACGTCATCGTTTTCACAAATTCTCGTTTTTGTACGTTTACACAGAGACGATAACGGCGTCATTTTCAAAAACTTGCACTTTGAAACCCGTTTTCAAAAGTTTGTGTTTCCATGCCCCAAAACGCCGGTGTCGTGTAAACGAACAGCCAAAACGCATACAATTATTTGAAAACATTATTGTGTAAACTGCCCCTAAAATCCCCCATGAAGCTTTCTAACAGCTGGAAGATTGATGCCGATCAAATGGAGTAGGAGAAGGACTGAGACAATGGGAAAAGTGATCAAAGCAGAAATCTAAGTTAAGAAAGTGGAAGACAAGAGTTAAAGGGTGTGTGTGTGTGTGTGTGTGTGTGTGTGTGTGTGTGTGTGTGTGTGTGCGCGTGCACATGCGCGGGTGCATATGAGTATAGACATGACAGGCCATGAGGTTTTTAATAAGTTCAGTGTGTTTTTTCCTGACTGACCTTCTGCAAGTGCAGTAAGTCAATAATTTGTCACCTCACTAATGGAAGTTGTGGCGCTGTGTTGCTCATCTCTCTAAACAGAACGAAAAGCGCTTCATCTTGTGCTTGCACTTTGTGCCACTGATTGAAAGTTGGACGTTACTGAAACTATGGCAGCAGAGAGGGAGCACTAGCCAGCACACAGCTCATCACTACATTTTACTGATTTTAAATTTAAATGCAGAGGAGTCTTCAATTGGCACCTTTGAGAGCACACATTATAGAACTACACAAGAAATATTTCATCACTTTCCAGCTCATCTGAGAACAAATATAAATATCTCTGTCTATCTCTTTTTATAATGCTTTACCGCCTTTTATAATTATACTTTAGACACTTCATTATTTAACTGTGTACAATCTGTACAATCTGACAAAAGCAACACACACACACACCAAAGTCCTGTACCACAAACAGTCAGTAAACAGTAGAAAAGCCCAGCTCAGGAATTTAGCCAATCAGGGCTCTGTGTGCCAGCCCACATACAAGTGCAGCCAAACAACAGTTGAGCATCTGAGTATGCAATAAAAAAAAAAAAAATAACAGTCAAAGAATGATTTTTATATCAAAGCATAAACTATGAACCCTTACAGTGATGCATTCATTGATGGTATAAATTAGTCATTCTGTTGCCCCTCTGAGCTAATAAACTCTAATATACAATCATTCTCCAACTGAAAATAAATCAGTTTCACTTACATAACCATCACACTGATTCATACTGACTGTCTCACACACAAACATACAGTATGAAAGACACAAGTGAAACTTACAACTAGAAATGTTACACTTCCACTGATATCTCACAGAAGGAGTCCACCATTAAAGTCCGTTTGTGTTTCTACCATTAAAGTCGATTATTCTCTTTCCCCTTCAGTGCCATTTACACTGGAAAAGTCAATAGCTCATCACTGGCTAAACACACACAAGCAGCTCTCTATATTCAGGCACAGACAAGCCTCAAGCTAACCATATCGACCACACCATGAACTACTCTCTAAAAGATGCTAAATGACTAAATCTTTAATGCCTATTGAGTCATGTACAGTATATATAAGGTTTATGTAAAAGTTCAGTTGTGGTCAAGTGAAAACCAACTTCGCATATAAAGCTCTCTTTAACTTGACTTCCCTTCCACATTTTTCTTCATGTATGTTCCCTGTTTTCAGAAAAATACTGATCATGCCCTCTAAAAATCACTAAATTTACTCTGACTCCATATAAACCTCAGACAATACAGTGGATATAAAAAGTCTACACACCTGTTAAAATGGCTGATTTTTGTGATTTTTTTTTTTACAGAAATATATAAATTCAGGATATAAATTTTAAATGTATGAATTTATCCCTAATGAGCAAGTCAGAGGTGACGATGGCAAGGTAAAACTCCCTGAGATGATATGAGGAAGAAACCTTGAGAGGAACCAGACTCAAAAGGGAACCCATCCTCGTGTGGGTGACATGAATATACACCTGCCATCAATTAAAGTGACGGATTAACCCCAAACCCCAGCTGATCCTATAGGATTTTACTGACATCTTGGTAACATCTGACTGGAAAACCCGTGGGCCGCAAAGAGCTTACAAAGCAGGTACGGGATCTGAAATGTGGATGTGGAATAATGTGTTATGTGTAATGTGTAATGGTCTGATGAGACCAAAGTTTAACTTTTTGGCCATAACACCAAAAGATATATTTGGCACAAAAAACACACCATACCCAATGGGAAGCATGGTGGTGGAAGCATCATAATTTGGGACTGTTTTTCTTCAACTGGAACTGGGGCTTTAAACAGGGTGGAGGGAATAATGAATAGCTCCATATACCAGTCAATTTTGGTGCAAAACCTTAAGGCTTCTGCTAAAACACTTAAGATGAAGAGGAACTTCACCTTTCAGCATGACAATGACCAGAAGCAAACCTCCAGATCAACAAAGGAATAGCTTCACCAAAACAAGTTCAACGTTTAGGAATAGCCCAGCCAGAGTCCAGATCTAAATCCAATCAAAAATCTAAAATTAATCTTATTGTTTTTCTTATTGTTTTTCACTTTAATTAATAGGTTAAATTTTGACAATAAAGGTACAAAAGGTTCTGACATGATTTAGCTTGGCTTAATTTTTTTTAAATAACAAAAACCTGCCATTTTAACAGGGGTGTGTAGACTTTGTATATCCACTGTACATTAAGACCTGTTTAACTTAGTTTTATTTTTAATAGCGGTTAGTTCTAATAGCTCTGGATAAACCAGCAGACAGTAATATACTGTATGTTTCAGAAGCCTGGCCCAGGTCCTACCTCTCGGCTCTTCTCCAGCTCAGCCTGCAGAACCTGCTTGGCCACCTCCAGGTCCTGGAGCTTCACTTGCAACTCCTCGTTCTCCTGCTCCAGACGACTCCTCTTCTTCTCCACTGCATCCAGCTCATTGTGCAAGCGGATGGACACGTCCTTGGCCACCTGGAATGCAGAGAGTGAATGTGAGAGAAAGATTTAAAAAGACTCTGTATCATCTGGCTAAACCAGAGGTTCCCAACTAATTGTCCTGCACAAACACCCACTTCAACTCAGAAGGGTTTCATCTAAGCTGATTAGATGAAACAGGTGTGTTAGAAGTAGGGAAACACTAAAATGTGCAGGACAGGGAGTTCTCCAGGACTGGGGTTGGGAAGCTGTGGTCTAAGCAAAAGAAAGCACATTATAGTCTCTATTTTTTATGACACTAAGTTGGTCAGTTGGAAGTGGAAGTGAAGTTGGTCAACTGACTAAAGCCTAGTTCACACTACATGACTTTCAACGTCAGCAGCTCGCTGTGTTGTTCACACTACACAACTTTCTGTCTTGAAGTCGTTGTGTTGTTTACACTACGTGATTGCTCGGCAACAGAGGGTCACACACTACACGGTCTGACAACAACTCTGTCACCCGATGACTCTATATGGCGTCCAAACTACGTTTTGTCACGAAAACACCCGCAATAAGTGACACGGATATATGACACGAAAACCACACGCCAAACAGGAGTTGTTTATTTGAAGATAGACATAGGACAGAAACAAGCGGTGCGAGCTCTTTGCGTGATGATTTGTGCTGAAGAAACCTCAAAAAGGAAAAGACGGGCAGCAGGGACTGAGTGTGCTACAGAGCTTCTAAAGCTTGTACAGCTTCTCCCCTTTATGCTTCTGCCATAGGTTTTGCAGGTTTCCCTTCCTCACGGTGACCTCACCCCATGCCTTGCTCTCTTATTGGCTGTAGTTCGTTGCGTTCTTTCACACAACAGGATGTGGAGTCGCCCAACAGCTCCAGATATTTAGCATGCCAAATATCTGTCTGGCGTGTTGGCACTGTGTTGGTGAGTCTCTTTGATGTGTCGTTTAGTAGTTCACACATTATGATCAACTGCCGATTGACGAGCGCCAATTGCTCGCTGATTTGCCTCCGATCAAAGGGTTTTTGCCGGCAAGCTTGACGACTTGCAAATCGGGCTTAAAATCGTGTAGTGTGAACTAGGATTTATGTGTAACTGCAGAGGTGAAACACAAGCTGTAGAACAGAGGGTTATAGTTAGTTGCATACTGTAATGGCATATGACTTCTGACTCTGTGTGTGTGTGGGTGTGTGTTAAAGTAGCCACATCAGCCCATATTAACACAAAGGGGACTTAATTTCTACCCATTTGAGACATTCCACATGGTATTAAATTTATTTTCTTGATATGTTCTTTATGTGTTTACAGTGGGGGAAATAAGTATTGGATGTGTCAACATTTTTTTCAGTAAATATATTTCCTTTGAGGCTATTCACATGAAATCAGTGTTAACTCGAGAAATACGGAAATATAAAGTCCACAAATAAAGTTATGTGTATTAAAGCGGAATGACACAGGAAAAAAGTATTGAACACGCTAAATGAAATTTATTTAATACTTAGTGGAGAAGCTTTTGTTGTAATGACAGCTTCAAGATGCTTCCTGTATGAACACATTAAACGGTATTCAGGTGTGATTTTGGCCCATTCTTCTAAACATATTGTCTTTAAATTTTGTTCAATTGGATTCAAGTCAGGTGATTGACTGGGCCATTCTAACACCTTGATTTTTT
>JANDJT010000050.1:10650468-10671721 GCA_024331685.1 Stegophilus panzeri
TTAGACATATTATTTTACTTGTGTTTACTTTTGATCATAGTGTTTTAATTAGACATTACAGATCTTACTTGCGCTCCCACTGTGTGTCGCCGCGTTTACACCACGCGTGAGGAGCAATGCAGCCTCATTACTAATAGATCACTTCCGTTATAATAAATGACAGAAGTTACACTGATACAGCATATAATGACAATAAACTTAAATTAAACTAAACCTTTTAAGCAGCTTGCACCAGTTTCCCCAAGCCCTTGCGCATAGTGGAGCATTTTGGATATAAACATAAGTTTGTGCTCGTGCATCACTGTTTGATTTCCACGGTGTCTAATATAAAATGCACCCCTGCCTTAAAGGACTTTCTTCCTCAGTCACTTGATGATTACACCTCTGTCTGATGGTGACTGAGGTCATGTTGGGAATAAAAGGTAACGTTGACAAACACTAAACTGTTGGTGACACTGGGTGTCTGCTAATGCTAGCATGCGTATGACGTCATGCCCGTCTACTAGGAAGTGGCTTATACTTCTGGTTAGTAAAAAAGTCCGCTAGTGTTCCATTTGAGATGATATTACCTTTCTAAAATTCATACACTAGACGGTAGAGTACATAGTGCATAGTATAAGTATGTGGTACGTCATTTGGGACACATCTTAAGTATATACTCTCCGAAGCGTGTTTTTGGAAGAGAAGAAACGTAATGAGTAAACATGCCACGTGCTATGCAGAGACTAACTAATCAATAATGAGATCCGTTGACAACGATTTTCATAATCGGTTATTATCGATTTTATCGATTAGTTGTTGCAGCTGTAGTTATGTCTATGTGATGTCTTCACCATCATTATCAAGACAGCAAATGATGATCTTTTGGAACAATAGTGTGCCATTCCAGCAGTACAATTCCAGAGACTTCTAGAATCAATGCCAAGGCACATTGAAGCTGTTCTGGCAGCACATGGTGGCTTAACACTTTTTACTAAGACACTTTGTTAGTTTTTCCTTTAATTTCTCACCCATCTGTATATCGTCATTGTCACATGGAAACCTTGTATCTCCATATTTTGTCATTTTTCCTTGTTTACATTCTTTATAAAGCAATGCTATTGTCACCCTTTATGTTTATCTGTGGGTTTCACAAATATTTAACCAATGAAAAGTATTAAAAAGTGTTTTTGACTAAATCTCAATCTCTAAATCTCAAACTTTTGGCAAAGCCTCATAGCTCCACCCCACTTACATCTTGAATGATTGATGTGCCTCACACAGCAGAGCTGAATGTAAACAGTGATCTTGAAGGGTAAATAAAGAACTGGTTTATAATACTGGTGTAAAATACTCTGCTCTCATGGATACCAAACAAGTGCAAACACAACACAGGTTTATAAAAAAATATTTGTTATATATAGGTTTGCAACAATTATTGGCACCCCTATGAATCCATGAGAAATATATTTGAAGCATATTCCCTTACTTTTACTTTTTTTGTACACTTGGGTAACTAGGAACAGGACATTGTTCAACCATGACTTGAAAGATGACCTAAAACATTATCAGATTTTCACACAAGTCCTAAAAGTAGACCAAGAGAGCCAGATTAAACAAACGAGACAAAAATATTATACTTGGTCACTTATTTATTGAGGAAAATAATATAATATTACATATCTGTGAGTGGAAAAAGTATGTGAACCTCTAGGATTGGCAGTTTAATTTGAAGGTGAAATTTGAGTCAGGTGTTTTCAATCACTTGGATGACATGATCAGGTGTGAGTAAGCAGCCTATTATATTTAAAGAACAAGGATATATATCAAAGTCTGATCTTCACAACACATGTGGAAGTGTATCATGGGATGAACAAAGGAGATTTCTGAGAAGTTGTTGCTGCTCATCATACTGGAAAAGGTTGCAAAACCATCTCTAAAGAGTTTGGACTCCACCAATCAACAGTCAGACAGATTGTGCACAAATGGAGGAAATTCAAGACCATTGTTACCCTCCCCAGGAGATATCAACCAGCAAAGATCACTTCAAGAGCAAGACGTGTAATAGTCTGTAAGGTCATAAAGGAGCCAGGGTAACATCTAAGCAACTAAAGGCCTCTCTCACTGTAGTGAATCTAAGTGTTATGTTTAGTTTGACCTGTGGAGGGCGCTCCACAGTTAGACAAGTAATATTACATCAGAGTCTGCAATAGAGAAGCAGAGCTCTCAGTGTGATACCAGCTGCTTGTTGAGACAGGAAGGGGTAGGTGACAAAGACGGCACAAGTGACATTAACACGATATACAGTGTATCTCAAGACTTACCTAGAGAAGCTCACATCATGCAAACCATTCAACTGAATAGCATGGAGGTGGTATTTGAAGTTGACACAAGCTGTGGAGTGACAATCATCAGCAAAGATCAACATTCAAAGATGTGGGGAAAAAAACAGACATGCCAGAATTGAGCCCTTGCCTGCTGAAGCTGAAAACGTATACAGGTGAGAAAATGGAGGTGCTTGGAATGGCTACCATGGCAGTGCAGACCCAGAATATAGAGAGGAGACTGGCAATGATTGTTGTGGAGGGCGCAGGGCCTAGTTTGTTGGGAAGAAGTTGGCTACGGAAATTGTTTGTTGCCTCATCTGGTAAATAAAGTAGCAAATGTACCAGGACTTAAGTTGACTAACATATGGGAGAGACACTCTGAGGTGTTCAAAGAAGAGTTGGGACCAGTGGTAGAGAGAGAACTTCAGAGGCTGGTGGAAGACAAGATCACTGAATCAGTACAGTTTGCAGAATGGGCAGCTCCCATTGTTCCAGTCAGGAAACTGATGGTTCTATCCGAATTTGTGGAGATTACAAATTAACAGTAAATCGAGCTCTAGTGTGGAGCAGAATCCAATTCCCAAGGTAGAAGATTTATTTGCAGGAGTTAGTTGGCAGGAGGAAAAGAAATAAACTGGACATGAGCGATGTGTATCAGCAGATAATGCTGGACAAAAATTCCAAGAAGTATGTTGCAATTAACGTGCACAAGGGATTGTGTACTTACAACAGGTTACCATTTGGAGTTGCTTCAAGTCCAACGATCTTCCAGCGCACAATGGAAGGGATTCTGCAAAACATCACGCACGTCACAGTTTATCTGGATGACATTTTAGTCTCAGGGGCTAATGAAGAAGAACATCTGCAGAAGTTGGATGAGGTATTGAGTAGGCTAGAAAAGAGTGGACTGAGACAGAAAAGGAACAAGTGTGAGTTCATGGGAGAGGTAGTGGTATTTTTAGGTCACAAAATTAATGCCACAGGATTACAGCCATTAGCAGAAAAAGTATAAGCTGTAAAAGAAGCTCCTACACCATGAACTGAGAGTGAACTGAAGGCTTATTTAGGCTCGTTATTAACTTACCACAAATTTCTGCCCAACTCGTCAACCTTGTTTGCTCCCTTGCATGAACTTCTGAGAAAATATGAAAAATGGGCATGAGACTGCAAGCAGCAAGAAGCTTTTGTGAAGTCAAAGAATCTTCTTCAGTCGTCTGTCATCTTAGTGCACTATGATTCCACTAAACCCCTCATCCTGTCTTGTGATGCTTCCCCTTATGGGGTTGGTGTGGTGCTGTTGCATCAAATGGAAGATGGAACAGACAGACCGATAGATTTTGTTTCACGAACATTAAATGCAGCAGAAAAAATTATTTTCAACTGGACAAAGGGGGTCTAGCTGTCATTTTTGGAGTAAAAAAATTCCCACTTACTTGTATGGTAGACAGTTCACTATTGTGTTGGATCACAAACCTCTGATATTGCTGTTTAACGAAATGAGAGAGGTGCTACAAATGACATCCCCACGTATATAGAGGTGGGCAATCACACTGTGTGGATACGAGTACACCATTGTGTACAGGGCTGACACAATTTTGAGAAAGAGAAGTGGAGAAATGACAGGGAAGAGAAGAGAAAAAAAGGGTTGCAGACCTTAGTTAAAGGGGAAAACGATATCAGAGAAAGAAATAGAGAGAAAGCAGGAGGTCAGTAGTCAAGCGCTATTGCCAGATCCAGGGCATCTCTTCAGGAAATGACAATCCTCCTCCTAGTCCTGAAGAACCCCCACAGTCAGGTCCTTCAAGGTAAGAATAAGGAAAATGTGCGCTTTATCGGGGCTTGAGACATAAGAGTCTCAAGGAGGATCGGGGCTTGAGACATAAGAGTCTCGTTTTTATGCATTGACGACAGAATGCGGTTCAAGTTAAATTATTTTGTTGTTTGAGATATTTTACACAGTGTTTAAAAACACAGAAGAGTTTAATGAATAAAGCTGTGACGGTGTGGGAGGGTTAGTGAAATGAATATCACTATGTAATGTAATATAATATAATATTATACAATAATAATAATACTATAATTTTATAGTCTTAAATTAAACAAAAACCTACATTTAAAAATATTTAACGAGGCTTTATTTTAGCACTGACACAGCTGTCAATGAAACAGCCTTGTTATGTCATGTTGTTGCAATGAGGAGCCGGCTGAGGGCGCTGTGGGCTACGGTACTGTGATTGACCCGCATAGGAGAGGAGAAGAAGTGAAACACGCACGTTTCTCTGACGAATACTATTTCTTTTACAAGTGTTGTATACCACAAACCTATAAAACTTTGAAAGAAATACCAGTAGGACGGTAACCTAAATAATATGTTAAAAAGCTAAATATTAAATAAAATATAAAACGCGGCTTGGTGACATGCCTGGAGATGAAGCCTGAGATTTGTAGGCTAGTGTTTGCCCTTTTAACACTTATTCCCCCCCCCCCCCCCACAAAGCCGACATATAGCTTCATCCAAATTTATTGGTTCAGCTCGAACCCAAAATGTTCCCCGATCGCCGATGTAACATTTGGTTTCCAACAAGATCCATTGCAGCAGCAGAACCCGAAGTGAAATAGCAGAATTCACCTGACTGGATTTTGCCGCTCAAACAAACCCACACCAAACTAACAGACAACACCATATAAGGTGTTTGATTATGATTACGTAATTTGTGTATTAATATGAAATCTCACGCTATATGCTAGGCTATAAATACAAATGAATGTAGCAACTGTTATTATTATTACAGTACACCTGTGTACAAAACGTTGTACTTTGTATTTGTCATAGTGTCCACTCAAGCAGAAACATGAACATGGCGTGTGATGTGACACCACCGCACCTGGCACTCACAGCACTCACTGTGGTCACAGCCCTATTAATGAACATTTTTATTCACATATTAAAATCCACTAATGGCATTGGCATTACTACAGTGAGTAACAACACTGATACTGTATGTGGAACCAGGGTTGAGGTTAGACATAGGATATGGTCTAGTCAATTTCATTTATATGGCACTTTTCACAGTGCACATTGTTTCAAAGCAACTTTAAATGAATATTACAGCAATAATGTCTTATATTACATAAAGTCCTTGCTGAGCAGTTTCATGGAAAGGCTTATTAAAAAGTTGTGCAAGCTGGGTTCTCCATCGGCTATGCAGCGTGGACATTGTACTGATGCTAGTTAGCTAAGTTTAGTACAAGCAATATATTAAATTGAAAAATGCAGTGGTTTAGATTTTCTTTTCCGTAAAGTCTGCTATGGACTTAGAAAAGCCAGTGGTCACAGAGGTATGCTTTGCAGTCTAAGTAATGGTTGGAAGTGTTTCGTTATTCATCTTCAGTCTGTTGTTCTTCATTGTGCCTTACTCCGATACACTACTTACATTAATGTTTACATTGCACAATTGAACTGTTTTCTTATCACATTTTTAATACTTTCCTTGACTGTTTGCTGTATAGTGATCATTTATTTACTGCTTCTAGGCAATGTAATTAAGGAAAGAAGCAAGCTAGGATAGTGAGAATGAAACAACAGAAAGAAATTGAAAAACTGAAGAACCAGCTACTGAGAGAAAAACAGAAAAAGGACAAATATAAGAAGAGATTTCAACGCTTGTCAGAAAAACACAAATCTCCACATTACCCTGTGAACTATGCTGTTCGCAAATCCCTTTTATTTAATCAATCTCTAGTTGACACCATCAGACAGAAATATGCAAATACTAAGAAACAAAGAGTGAGGCAGATGATAACAAGCATAACATAATAAAATTATATTATTAAATTATTATTTGGACATTTACCAAATAGCTTACAATTGTGGCCTGGCCACCCTGTTTATTTGTGGTCCAGCCTGTTATATCACACGTTTGTCATCATAATATGTTAATGTTGTTAAATAATTATGCATATTTTTATGCTGATTGTTTTGTTAAGACTGATGAATAAAGCAAAAATAAAAATTGTGATCAAATTCTGTGGATTTTCATTTTTACTGTGAAAATGTAATGACATTTCAGATCATCTTCAGGGGGGAAAACACAATTGCTGAATATTTGATGAAAACAGCCACTATTAAATTCATTAATGAGTGTGGTATAGTTAGGGGACATCAAGTCTTCTAGAAAATATAATTACTATTTAAAAAAAACAACTATAATGAATACTTTCTAGTGATGTAAATATGTCATGTAACAGGGTGGACAAATTTCCTACACCACATGTGAAATGTTTGGTCAGGATTATTAGGTTATAATAGTCTGAGCTTGACCAGTGTGTTTTTCTGATAGACAGACATTTTCTTCCTCTGATATGACTAAAAAATTATTTTATTTTTAAAAGAAAAATTCAATAAATATGCTCAGTCCAAAATCTGAGGAAGATATTTCACATACTTTTGTGGATACAGAGGTTACAGATGTTTGATCAATTACACATAAAGACAATACATTTGAACTAATAAGTAAGTTATTAATTATGTTAGACAAGTTATTAACCATCCTATTATGTTATGGGTCAGTTTGACCCATTTCCACATTTGAGATGTCTGAAATACTGGTTAATCTCTCTTTTTCTCTTTGAATTTTTTTTTGACTTTCCTCATTTAAGGTCATGAACTTATATGCAAATATTTCTTCTTGTGGCTTGTTGAGGACAAGCCATAATAAAGGTTTACTGTTTGAAGCTGTTCTTTGCTGATTTTGTGTGTGGAAGTCATTTTGACCCATAACATAATGGATGTAACTTTTTTCCCCAACATAATGGGAGGGTTAAGGAATGTGATGTAGTATAGAATTATAGACCACACTTTTGTATGGTATTGTGTTTTAAACAGAGCCAATGGGAAATGAATGGTGCAATAGCGTAAGAAGCGCTCTTGCTCTATCTAGTGGTTACTTTTAGAAAGTACAATTGCAAGGATGGAAAAAGGGCACAAGAAGTCTAAGGTGTTTAGAAGTGAACTGTGATAATCATAAAATAAGAAGAAGAAGAAAAAAAAAAAACAGTAAAAAGTTATTAGATTATGTGTTCGGTGATAATGCAAAATCCAAAGTCAAATGTAAGGAAGTGTTTCAGTGTGGGTAGGAAAGAGACAGATTTGGGCTGTTTTTAATGAGTAGGGAACAATGCTATGTTGTGCAGAGTCAGTGGGTGTAATTGGCGTGTGTAATGCTGGATGAAAGCCTTTCTTTCATCTTTTGCTCTGTGTTCCTCAAACTTCCACAAATCTTTGGAGCAATGACTCAGTAGCAATCAATAACTGTGGTTTTCAGGACAGTGTTCTTTTGTGGCAAAGTGGTTTTAAACACTGTTTTGTTTTGTTGTTTAATGGGAAGTATAATTATCGAGGGGGCAAAAACAGCTCAAACTGTCCTCTGATTAGAATTAAATTTGAAGAACTGGCAAAAGAGAGAGAAGGCTGCTGATGAAATTACTGAATTTTCTCTCTGGCAACTTTTTGGTTCAGACTCAGTAAGCTGTCTTTGTCTTTATTCAGTTCTTATCAGTCCATCTCAATCCAGCGAACACTCACTTAACTACATTCCAAAATATACAAACAGTTCAAGTCATTCTTCAAAGTTATATTGTCCCATTTCTTAGGATCTTGAGGAACTTTACATTCATTGCGTCTCTGTCTTTCTCACTTGGTCTCCCTTTTGCACTCATGAATGTTTTCTTATTAGCACCAGGGTCACTGAAGGTCATGGTGTGCCGCTCTATTTGTTGTACACAAGAAGAGAAGCGTGTATCAGTGATGCCTGCTTACATTATTAACAAGAAGGATCATACACACTGGCCAAACTTATCTCTCATTAATAATGCATCAATTATTCGATACGATCAGTCATGGCAGTAGTTTTCAGGATTTATGTGACTTCATTATAGTTCAATGTAACAAATTATTTGATGATATAAAAAAATAGAGATTATCAGAACAAAAACAAATGGATGAACTTGTATGTAGATGTGACCTGACTGACAAAATCTTTAGTAAGCACCTCATCCTGATCAGGGTTCAAATGGATCTAGGATGCAAGGTGAGAACACACCCTGGATAGGATGCCAGTCTGTTGCAGGGTATCACACACGCACAAGCACACATTCACACACAGCTCTCGGGGCAACCCAGAGGAATCCCAATCTTACATGGGAAGAACATGTGAAACTCCACACTGGCAGTAACCCAAGCCTGGAACTGTGAGGTGGCAATACTAACTGCTGTATTACCATATGGCCCAAAAACACGCAGATGGATGAACTTGAATGTAGAAGTGACCTAACTGATAAAACGAACCACTCATTCATCTTCAGTAAGCACCTTATCTTGGTCAGGGATGGATTCGGAGCCTATCATGGGCACACTGGAAACATGATGGGAATACAGTACGCCCTGGATGGGACACCAGTTCATCGCAGGGACTGGTTACACCTTCATACCTAGGGGCAATTTAGAGTAGAGTATGCACCCACTTTTGTGAGATGAGAGGAGAGGAGACTGAAGAATCCAGAGAAAACCCACACGGACACGGGAAGTACATGTGAGTCTCTACACAAACATTAACCCGAGCTCAGCATTGAACCCGAGACCCTTGAGCTGGAACACTGCCCACTGCGCCGCCCTAAAACGTTCCGCTTATCAGTAACGTACACTGTGACGTAGACCGAAATGATGTCAGGCGACAAAGTCCAGTGAATCCGATTGGCCAATCCGCGTGTCAGTGAACCCGCCTACTTCAGTCACTTCCGTCTCTGTGTCAACTGCGTTAGCGTCCCAGCACTCAGTGTGATTCAGTGTGAACCAGGCACTGGACTACATCACGTTCAAATCAGCACAGGTAGGAAATGAACTATCTGACTTTTACACTTCAGCTTTGTAGAGGTTTTTTTTAAAGCGCACGAACATACGTGCAGATAAACTATGTCTGTCAGTCTGAACCCTCAGAAGATTGAGAACTCTGTAGATGCTCGCATTGTAAGTTAGCTTGCTGTTTAGCTTTAGCTATCGCGGTTAATGTATTGAAGTGAACACTGTCCGCTAGCATCCGCGCTTTAGCACTGGTGATGCGAGCATCCGCTGCTGTGTAGAAGCGACAGAGAGACATTTACTGTTATTTACTGTAATATTTATCATTATTGGTTAAATACGTTATGTTTTGAACTGGAGTGATGCAAAACTACATTAGCACAGCTAGCGTGATAACTAACTGAAAGCTCAGGCTGCTGCTTGTTTTTTAACTATAGAGACTATATGCTGTGAGTGTTAGTATTGATCCACTCTCCTTTTATTAAACAGCATTACTGGACAAACTCTCTGCTGCAGGTGTGTGCTGTTACTGTCTCGGTTGTTGTGGTTAGTGGTAAGTTAACCGGCTTCACTTGTGAATTTATTTCATATTACATCTTCATTTATATAATGTGACTTGTTTGTGGGGTTTTTTTTTTTGTTTGTTTTGTTTTTGGACACGTCTTTAGAAAGACTCAGAAGATAATCATGATACTGTCCATACAGCAGTTTAAGGACCTTGCTGGGATTTAATATAACAGCCATCAGCTCAACATATCTTAGATCAGGGCTTGTCAAACTTTCTTTCTTTTTTCCAGCCAGAATCCCCTTTAACTTGATTGATCCCCTTATTTTATGAGCTATTTAAATATTAAACTCAAATTTCTATAATAATATTCTAGCTGTTTATGGGACCTTTTTTATTTCAGATGTTTTGACTTGGAGTTGTCTTGTGTGTTTTTTTTGTTTTTGTTTTTTTTAAATACCAAGTTCAATGATATTTTAATTTAAAGTGCACCTGTTATGGTTTTTCAAATATTACCTTTCATGTAGTGTGTGTTAGAGCTGTTTGAATGTAAAAAAGTCTGCAAAGTTTCAAAAATCCAAGCGCATGACAGTTATTGACTCCTAAAAGAAGGAACCATTTCTGAACAGCTGAATCGAGTCATTAATAAATCCAGACTTACTTCCTGTACTAACCTGCGTAGGTTTGTAACAAAAATCCCCACCTCTGGACTTCCTCTGCTGCTCACTGACAGATGGTAGTGGGCGTTTCCTTTTTGAAACACGCTGACAAGTGTAGACCAATCACAACGGAGTGGGATATGTGACCAATCAGAACAGAGTAAGCTCTCTGAAAGGAGGAGTTTAGAATGAATCCTTTAGAACGGATCTTTTAACGAGTCGTTTGTGAAACTGGGGGGGAAAAAGGTGATGCTGCAATTTAAATTATGAGCACGTTAAAGTGTTTTTTGACCTTGGATACATGTAAATCTATTGTATGAGACATCTAAAACAAAATTAAGCACATTTCAAAACCATAATAGGTGTGCTTTAACATCTGAAAACTCAACTGACGTACAAAAAGAACAAAACAAAAAAGAGAGCAGCCACTTATTACAACCGGTTTGTCCTATAAAACTGATTTCTCATAAAATTGCTTGGGATGTAATTTATCATGAGCTTGATATTATCAGCTTATCGCCCAGCCCTGGTTTATTGCAGGGTGTCTCATAGGGTGGAGTTGCTTTACCTCCATTTCCTGTACCTGATCGTGTAAATGCTGCACTAATAAATATCAAGTACATTATGTGTCTTAAGTATTAATGCTTTATTATTGTGAGCGTCTTCTTTAAACTTCCAATTTTGGAATAGTGAATGTTGTTTTTAAAGGGTCATGAAACCTCCCTCTTTCAGCTCAAGTCTACCTCTCAATGTTTTTGAAAAATGCAGCTTAAATGGGCATGGATGGCTGTGCGAAGAAGGGAGCAGGAGGGGGCGTGGCAGGGAAAGGCAGGAGAGGAAGAGGGGGCAAGCCTGCAGAACACTCACAATAAAGATGGATAGTGACAAAGTTTGCAGATGAGGCAGAGGACTTCTCTCCTCCTGAATCCCCAGGGTTAAATGGAGACGCAGTAGATAGCAGTGCAGGTCCTCTACCCTATCTATTTGAACCATTAGCCCCTGGCTTGACTGTGGAGGAAAACATAACACAACTGGAGGCAGTGCGGATGGGAGAAGTGTCTGAATGGTAGCTAGTTAATAGGCTCAAGCTTTTCATGAATAAAAGGCGAAGGCTCTTCCCTTCAATGTGGACTCTCATTACATAGTTTTTTACGCGATGGCCCGCGGCGCTTTAAGTGGTTTAATTAGCTCAAAAGGCAAGTAAACCTTTCGTGGTTAAAAATTAGACACATACCTCATTTGAAGGGATGGAAAAGTCCTCGGGACTTAGTACCGCATCATTGTGTAGACGCAAACTGCTTTCATGATCAAGTCCGAAGTCCACCTTTCTCCAGTTCTCATAGCTCTCCCGAGAAAACGCACTCGAACTCTTACACCACTGAAACAAACACCTGTGACCCATTTGGATGCCTCTCTCATCTACTACATCTGTAGGAAAGCACCACATGCTGTCATGAATAATTAAGAGACATCGTCTTCTCATAGGATAAGAACACGCAGGTTCATGAATAATTGAGACACCGACATGTCATTGAAGTACTATAGTACATTGCCACGTCACTGCCTGTGACAGGACAAGATTTTAAACGGATTTTTAAGACGGAAATAGCAGAAAAAAAGCTCAAAGCTCAAAATGAACCAGTTTTCTCCTACAATTATTAACAGATTAACAGATGCTAACAAAATTAACAGATGCTAAGATTGTCTTTTATGATGTGCGACACGAACGCCTCTGTTAAAATCTCAGAAAATGTAGTTTAGTGTTTCATGACGCTTTAAATGAACTCATATTGACCCCAGTATTAGATTCCAGAGGACTTTGAAACTCAGGTGGAGTTTCTAAATGACTGAAGATTTCAACTCGGAGATTCATTCATTCATCTTCAGTAAGCACTTTATCCAGGTCAGGGTCACAGTGGGTTTGGAGCATATCCCAGGAACACTGGGCATGTGGTGGGAATACACCCTGAATGGGACACTAGTCCATCACAGGGCACCATGCGCGCACACACACACACAAACACAATATTCAGAGTTGCCAAATCATTTACCAGATTTTTTGGGAGGTGAGTGGAGCCCAGAGGAAACCCACTCAGACACAGGAAGAACAATGCAGAATACCATACAGACATTAACACTAGCTCAGGATCAAACTGGAGAATCTGGAGCTGTGAGGTGGCAGTGCTACCTGCTGTACCACCATGCTCTTAAACCTAAAAATGATATTAAATACTGAAGCATCAATCTGTCACTTGTGATGCTCAGTCCTGCAGGCCAATGGTGTCTTGCACCTCATTGTTCCTCAAGTTCCCAGTGTGCACTCCTGTTGCTGATAAGTGTTAAAGGCAGGTTTAGGGAGGTGGGCATGGTCCACAAACATTCCAGAGAGGATTAATGTTGCACCCCGTGTGTGTGTGTGTGTGTGTGTGTGTGTGGGCGGGCAGGCAGGCGGGGCGGGCGGGTATATGGGTGGGCAGGTCTGTCAGGGTGAAGGTGTGTACAGTTCTCTGTGCAACAATGTCTTGTGCCTGAACTTGCTGATTCATGCTACGCCTTGTCATGTGCGTACCCTAAGTTTGATTTATGTGACACAGTTGTGTATAAAAGTTTGCATGTGATTTGAAGGTGTGTGAACAGAGAGTGAGTGTCAGTCTAGTGTTATGTGCAAGAGTTTCAGTTGACTTTGTAACAGGACCAGTCCTGACCTTTGTGCTTATGTAAGCCTGTTTGCATCACTGTACATGGTTCATGTGCATAGGTAATCACACGTGTCATTCTTTTATGTTTGGAATTGTGTAGGGTTTTTTTTTTTTTTTTTTTTTTTTTTTTTGTATTACAATGATTATTCATGCTCTCATTCTATTTCAGGTGAACGGGAGCACTGCCTCATTTGCAGCTTGTAGATGTTTGTGTATCTTGTTGAGTAAGGACATAAATTAAGTAAATCAGGAGAGGCTAGTTCTGATACTTAGCAAGCGTGTTTTCATACAGGTTTACTTGCCATCCAAGCTCACATACGCACGCTGTACATGCTCACTCTGGGTCAGGACGACTGACTTTATTGCAGCACGGAGCTTGAATCAGCAATTTTCTTTTGGGAAAGACGACGTGTTCTTCCCATACAGTTCCCTATAGTTGTGATGATGAATATACATTTCAACCTTAGTGCAATTTAAAAAAAAAAAAAAAAAAAAACTCCTCCTATGCAACAGGGTTTTAGCCTTATAGTATTTTTAGACCATATACTATTTGTACTAGTGTGAGGATATGTTTTTTGGTAGTCTTCAACGTACATCTGTAAGTTGCTCTGTATAGGTGCATGTGCTAAAGTTGACTAGTGTTGGGAAAATTAGCTTTTCCTTTTGCTAGATTGAGCTCAAAAATGGGGACATGTGCAAACGTAATATTTCAACAGCTGATCAACTGGACGAATGTCCCTTAATATATCTTAAGTCTGGTACTGAATATTAGGATAGGATATTAATCTGTGGCCAGTGGTAATAATATCCTGATGTTAAACATGAATTATGAGCACAGTAACAAGATCGGACAACTTAAGACATTAAATCTTAAATATAGACGAGACATTTGCTATTAAAATCAGATGAGACTTTACTAAATTACTCGAATACACAGAATTTAAACTAACACATAAGCACACACACACACATACAAACAAAGGGGGTGAAAGTAGTTTGATGGAGAATGAATGGCTCCCTAGTTTTAACACTGTATGCTGTTCTTAGACCTCATTTCATTTTCGCCTCATTTTAGAAGGGCTCTATTAAATACACCAGCTTCGACTGGTCTGGTTGCTTTTGAGCGGTGCCTAGGAGGACCACTCGGAATGGTGAATGGAGTGGGGTCTCATAGGCTCGGTGGCAGTTCTTCTTGTTCTTTCACGACTGGAGTTAGGAAGCTTTGCCGAAACCAGTTCACGCAGACGTTGATTACAGAGCCCTCTTGCAGATGTTCATTGAAGAGAGAACTCCTGAAGAGGTTGAGTGGAGAACTCCTGGAAGCTGCTGGTTGAAGAGAACTCCTTAAGATGTGGGTTTGAAGAGGACTCTTGCAGGTGTTGTTAGTTGATGAGGACTCCCTGAAGATGTTGATTGGGGAGTACCTTTTGAAAAACAGTAGAAGAGAGACTCATTGTTTCCATGGTTTCCAAGGGTTTTAACTCTTCCGAGCTGGGTAGAACCTGAAAGGTTTTACTCCGATCAGCATGAAGTTAGGGCGGGGTGTAGCTCCGTTCTCTGCCCATGACTTTACTCAGTCCATTGTCTGTGGTCACATCATTTCATGCCTTCTCTTTTCTTCCTTTATAGAGCGTGGATCAAACTTTTAGTCCCACATGTTGGTACCTATATCTAACAACCTGCTACCCAAGTTTCCTTACTCCCATCTTTCAGGAAATCATACAAGGAACACACACGTACCAAATAAGACATATGTTGGCCGCTGTTAACACATGACTAATAATTAATCACACACCTATATCCATAATCAATCATACTCTTGCATGTTAAACAATCAAATGTCTAAATGCAACTTTGAGGTTACAAGCATGATAATTACAAGGCAACACACAGAAGAAAATAGGCAATTTCAGTTTTTATTGTATTATTCTTGCAGTCCTTGGTCTTTTTAGAATATATGAGTGTCCTGATTCAGTTGGTGTGACAAAGTTAAGGACTGTGATTAAAGAAAGTCAACTGAGTAAGAGAACAAAGGGCTTTGCCTGTGTTGATTGTCCCTGGGGCCTGTTTGGGTGAGTCACCCCCTTTTTCCCAAAGTTATCAGCTGTGGCCTAGATCAGTGAGTTTGAGGAGAGGTTTGCTAATCTGTGAGGGATCATCCATTGTTCACAAGACAGTGAGATCCCAGCAATCAGCCTTGAGCTGTAATTGGCTTGGTTCCCCAAAGTCTGCACACAGGGGCTCATGATTTAAGATTCATGTGAAGGAGTGATCTTATGCTTATCTTGTGCTTTTGATCTTGTGTGCTGAGGTCCTACACTAGGGACGTACCTAGTTTTATTATTGAAGTGGCCATAAAAGTGGAAAATATAATCAGCCTGGGTGTGTGGATTTGGATGCATAATCAAGCATCACATTTCCCCCACATTTCCTGTATTCGAACGTTCCTCCTGTCCCCGGCTATGCTCATATTTGTGTGATCAACAGATGTAATCTAGATATATAAAGATCAAAAATATTAAAACGGACCGCAAAAGCGCAATACTCTGTAGCTCCTACTGTAGCAGCACACGCTTTGCCACACAGCGTGGGAGTGAACATTTCTCTGAATTAACAAACATTGTGATCGCAGTGACATTGTGAAGTTCATGATGTTTGGAATTGACATTAGGTTCTGTGTTTGTTTGTTTGCTTGTGCAAACTGACGCACGGTAGAAGCTGCTCTTCCCTCCAGGTTCAAACGATGCCTCTTGTGTTTCGACCTGACAGACAATGCAGCACCTGCACACTGCTGAGGCCGGATTTATTTAGCCAGATGTCATTTGACAGGGCATTTGGACTCGGTTTCCGATAGAGTGTTACTCATCCACGCAGAGCTCTGCCCTCCGAATACTAAAATAAACTGCATGGCAGAGATGTGGGTGGTTTAGGGGTAAGCTATTAAAGCACTGAGTACAGTGGGGGAAATAAGTATTGAACACATCAACATTGTTTTCAGTAAATATATTTCCAATGAGGTTATTCACATGAATTTTTTTTTTTTATATGGGTCAGAATGTGGGGTGTACATTTCAGCGTCTGAGTTCCGAATTCAGAAGGCTGACAACTGATGGGAAGAAACTGTTAGTGAAGACTCCTGTAGTGTTTTCCCGATGGTAGCGGAGTAAACAAACCATGGTTGGAGCGAGATGTGTCTGTGTCTTCCATTAGACTTCTCACCCTTCGTAGGCAGCGTTTGTGATGATTGTCTTTGATGGATGGTAGCTGGACACCAGTGATGTATTGAAACATGCAGATCTTAGTTTGTTCAGCTCTCTCGCTTCCTCACCTGGACATAGGAACAAAAGCTTTTGCTCGTTTGTTTTTAGGAACTAAGAGTTAAAGCTGACAATAGTGTCTTGGGTTTCAGTGAGAGCAAACCTTTCTCCAATTAAATACTACTGTAACAGTGCTAGCAACGTCTTCCTGTGATGTCAGTACAGCAGACAAGGGGGGGGGGACAGCACCAGAATCTCTAATCATGCTACAAGTATTTCAGTATAAATATATTTAATCTGTCCCCTTTAACATCCCACAGCCGGAATGATCTTTTATTGATTGAAACTTCAGTGTTAATAATGTATCAGGATTCGGAGAAGGTCAAACGTTCAGTACTGATCTCCATCCCATTGTAGCCACATTAATGCTCCATTGTCTTTTGGTGCCCGTTATTTTGTCGTACCTGGCCATAAGTGGCTCCACTGTACAGACACCTGGAACACATCATGTGTGGGCTGACTTCTTGTAGAGTCATTTCTCTTTGTTTGGGACTGGGTAAGCCTGATCTTTACCCTTTAAACCTGTAAATTAGTTGTGCAGTGACAGTCAGCCTTGCATCATGAAATCTGAAATCAATTAATATGGAGTCGTCAGGGTTATGGGTTTTAAAATGTGTCCTACATCATTGGCCTGATTTTTTTTATTTTAAATATAGGGTAAGTTTGCATATGCTTAGAATTTTGTGTACACTATAGGTATATTATTGGGATTTTTTAAATTTTATTTATTTATTTATTTTGGTTGGTTTTAAATTTTATATATATATATATATATATAAAATGGGGCAGTGGTGGCTTGGCAGTTAAGGCTCTGTGTTACTGATCGGAAGGTCGGGGTTCAAGCCCCAGCACTGCCAGGCTCTGTGTTACTGATCGGAAGGTCAGGGTTCAAGCCCCAGCACTGCCAGGCTGCCACTGTTGTGCCCTTGAGCAAGGCCCTTAACCCTCTCTGCTCCAGAGGCGCTGTGTCATGGCTGACCCTGCGCTCTGACCCCAACTTCCTGATATGCTGGGGTATGCGAAGAAAAGAATTTCACTGTGCATATGTATATGTGATAAATTATCATATCATATCATATATCACATTATCATATCATTATCATTTCCTGCCAAGGGCAGTCCCATAATTCTGTGCTTTTGTGTTTAGCAGAGGGATCAGATTATATAGTAGGCTGTTTTCTGTGGTTTTCTTTACTGATACACAGCAAAACTATTTGGGTTGTTTGCACACTATGACCATGTCTCGTACCAGGACACCATGTAGCGTTAAATCCAAGATAGCATCCGATACATCTCATCTCGACACAGCATACAGTACCTGTTGGTGGTTATTCATAAAATAGTTTCCTTTGCTGCCACATAGCGCCTCGATCAGCTGCTTTTCAGCGTTGATTGACCCACTGAACACGAGAGCTCACATGAACCTACACTGTAGATCTGACATGATCTAGTTCAGCTTAGAGTTCAGCTGACATGATCTAGTTCAGAGTTCAAGCCCAATACGGTTCACACAATCCTGTCGTCGAAAGCCTTATCTCAGAATGCATCTCTGAAGATGTTTGATCTGATGCGCTGCACCACATGATAGTGTCTCTCTCACGCTCTGTCGTTAGACCTCCCGTGCTGTTCAGAGAAGTATTTAGCACCATTAAACTGGGTTTGAATAACTAAGGCCAGGGAATAATGTGATATTGGTTCCATGATTCATTCTGTCACAATCCAATGTCCTGAGATATTGCAATAACTTTTACTAGTATATATATATTTTTTATAATAACAATTACAACTCTGATTTATGCAAAAGTTTGTTCTCAATCTTTAAAACTGTGAACGGTCATTTTTACAGACTAAAAAAAATAATCTTTCCTCCTTTTCAGTCATAAAGTATTTATTTTTGTAAACGTTAAATAAAAGTATCATTGAACTCAACTTGGCCATGTTTTTTTTTTAAAAATTTTTTTTATATATATGCAATGCTACCGCTTTACTGGCAAACCTATATATTGTGATGTATATAGTGTATCCTCAAAATGTCTTCACATATCGTGATATATCTTTGTAAAATCACCAACCCCTAGTTGACAGAACACATCCATTTCTGTAATATTATTATTATTATTATTATTATTATTATTATTATTATTATTCATCTGCACTGCATGTGTGATTTACTACAATGTTGTAGTAGAGCAGTATGATTTTATCTATACACAGCATTTATCCTCGTATAAATACATTACTTGTATAAATACATGCTTACTTGCTTATCTGGCAACCAGTGATATTTACCAGACCAAAAACCAAATGTAGATATACTCAAAGGTTTATATGCATGCATAGTCATATTTAATAAACCAGAGGGAAGTATTCCTCTAAGATGACGTGCTAAATTGTTTGTCTTAGCAGAAGTCTTCTCTCAAGGTTTGATTACAGGGATCAAGGCCCGCATACTGTTCTTCGCTCTTGTTAGCTTATCTGTCCATCAGCGGCAGACACACAGGCCGGCATGTACTGGGTGGTGATGGAATCCAAAGATCAGTTCTCTAGCATGCATGTTCCAAAATACTTGCCTAAGGGAAGAGACTCACTATTTCCTAAAATGAATTGCTGTGCATGTAGTAAAAGTGATGCTTGGAAGCGCAAATTACACAAATGATCCAGATCCAGCAGTTTTGTGTACTCTAAAATCGAAATGAATGTAAGGGGTGTACAAAAGGCATCGTGTATCGCTATTTCTCTTTGATTTATTGTCGTGCTGACGCATGTTTACCTGTTACAGGTGGAGTTGTAGCGGAAGCCGTGCAGTCAGGAACATCAGTCAAGCATCCGTGAGGGACCATGTTCTAGTGGCTCGCGCTGGCTGTCCGACAATACAATGAACAATGAGGACGAGTTCTATGATGCCGTCACAGGTGAGTAGAGATCAGTCCAAAACTCACTCGGTGCCTGGGAAATTTTCCAGTGCTCCGTAAATTACATAATTGTCATCGATCCATTGTGATTGTAGTTTAAAAGCAAAGCAAACAAACAGTATTTTTTAATCACTGTCCAGTTATTGTTCACATTAACATTATTCGCAAAATTATGGGCTAAAACATTACTAGTGTACAATGGTGGGTAGGGCAGGGCTTCCTCAGAGTCAGTTAATGTCGGAGAGTTCAAAACACCTTGCACAAATCTCAGTTGGCTCATGTGCTTACACTACTATGCAATAGAAAAATTTAGAACTCTAATGCACAATGCTTTTTTTTTCAAAATGTTTGGTATTTTCTCTCTTGCACCTCATCCCTGCTGAGCCCCACAGTTTGAATAACTCTTATACAAAGCATAAAACATTTCATAACAAGTGAGCAGGTGGAATTAGGTCGTTTAATAAGTAATTAATAAGTAATTAATAAGTAAGTTTAATAAGTAATTACTATAAGTAATTATAATTCTGGAAAATTGTAAGTATTAGCCAACATGAGTAATATGGGCCAAGGTGCATTCATAAGTAATTTAGTATGGTGTGTTATCAATGCTTCTTATAGTGCCTTTACACTGGCTGGTGTGGCCTGACAGAATGACGCACAGGTGGAGCAGAATAGAGCAGACCACTGATTGGACAAAGGCAGTTGAACATACTTCCTGATCAATATCTCTGGATGAACTCTGTTTTCTGCCAGCTGAAAAATGTTCAGCAGAAGGCTGGTGTAGTGACTGCCAAAGTTTCTCACTCTCACTTTTTGAGCACTAATTTAATGTTTCTCAGATTCCTTTTCATTTATTTACCCTGAGTAGTTACTTCCGTGCGATTCGAGTAAATTCCACCATCTTCTAGTTAGGGCAAATTTTCAAATGGGTTTGTTCATGTTCTAGATAGGGTATAATGTAGCAGAGCTGAACGCCCGACCTAGTGCCCTCACGCATAGTGTAGAAAGACTTTTGAGATTCAGCCACGGATGCACAGCTAAAGGTCGACATATTGTCACGCTTGTTTGAGTGCGCGTGCTTCCATTTACACAAACTCGTCATGTCTTGTGCTTATTGCTTCACTTGAGAGAGAGAGAGGGAGAGAAAAAGAGAGAGCTGCAGCACATTCACGTGAAATGAGACATGCCTGATTTCATTTCAAAATGGTTTATTTGAATTTTGAATCGAATTAACGTCCAGAGAAAGTCTACACTCATGATTAGACTTATGTGACGAGTAGGGTGAGCGACACCAAGCCGTGGTGAGTCGGGCTGTTTGGTAACATGCTAGTTGACAGTAATTGCTTGCAAGGTGCATGGCTGCTAAATAAATGGAATGAGATTTATTGTTTAATAAGTAACGTTTCTATTCGAGATGCACCGAAAAGGCAGTTTTTCCCGCTATCGGCTCTCGGCTGATAGTTTAAAAACATCCGATGATGAGGGCAGATTATATCCTGTCAATCAAGAGGACGGGAAAACACATCGATTTCGTGCTGTGTGTAAAGAAGATGACTCTTGTGTGGAATGATGACAAAACTGCAGTTTTTTAATCTCTGTAATGTACTGTTCAAATTTTACACTGGAAGTGAGCAGAAGTGAAGCGAGAGTTTTGGCGTCGAGCCTGCCTATTTATTTATTTATTTATTTAGCCACGCTGCCCACTCACCCTCACACTGAATTAAAGCACCAGTACACCCCCTGAAAGATTTAAATGAAGATGAGTTGACAAAAAAGTATATATTGCACAGAAAAATATATTTGTAAGTAGTATATTTCATATCCACTTAATGTTAATATATAAAAGTTTATATTATAAATTTATATATATTATATTTATATTTATATTATATGTTTGATGTTCATTGATGAAGTAGAAATGCGTTTGTTTGTGGTGAGTGAATGTGAGACTAACAGGAGGTTTTTTAGAATTCAGTCAATGTTAATATGAATTAATAAC
>JANDJT010000050.1:10694601-10710862 GCA_024331685.1 Stegophilus panzeri
ACACACACACACACACACACACACACACACACACACACACACACACACACATATACATACATACACACACACACACATATACATACATACACACATACATACACACACACACACACACATACATACACACACACACACACACACATACATACATACATACACATACATACACACACACACACACACACACACACACACATACATACATATACACACACACACACACACACATACATACATATACATACATACATACATACATACATACATACACACACATATACATGTATGTATGTGTATATATGTATATGTAGTTCATTTTCATATAAATGGAATTATGATATTATGAAAAGCATAGACTTGACATTATTACATGGCATTTAAGCTGTAAGTATACTTGAAATGGGCATTTTAAGAAGAATTTATCATCGACAATTACGTATTACTTTTACTCATTTACTTCATATGAATAAACATAATTTCATGGGCTTGAACTTCTGCCAGGCAACTCAAATCTACTTTTATTGTTTGTTTGTTTGTTTGTTTATTCAGTCAGTCTGCTGTCCTGAATTTATTGATCTCAGAAATTATCTCTATGAACAACAACATAAAACAAAAATAGCATTGTGCGTGTGGTTTTCTCCCTTCTTTTTTTTTTATATTAGAAGATGTTCAGTTTTTCTCTCTTAGCTACATTCTTGTTTTGCAGGATGTCCTCAGGAGCACTCTTTCCCAGTCTGGTTTCGGGCTCACGTAGCTCATCCAGCAAATACCTGGTGGAGTTCAGAGCAGGTAAAATGACACTGAAGGGCAGCTCAGTGACTCCGGACAAGCGCAAAGGCACGGTCTACATCCAGCAGACAGACGACTCCCTAATCCATTTCTGCTGGAAGGACAGAACCACTGGAAATGTGGATGATGTCAGTACCTGCTCATATCCCACACAATAACAATGACGTTTATTTGTGTAAGCTTCAGTTACACCTTGCATTAGTTTGCAACTGGTCTGATTAACAAGGACTCGGGGGATCGGTAGTTCAGCTACAAGCAGACTGGCATATCCGGGCTATTCGTTTTTATTTGTACTTGCTCAGCAAACAGGTAGATTTAACATCCATAAAAAGGGAAAGAAAAGCTATTCTTAAAAGAAACGTTTTTATGTGAACACATTTAAAACATGCTGCACTTCACAGCTGTAAACACCTTGACACTGTAGATATGGTGCATGCTACTACCTTTGTCTGCTGCACCACACACATCATCCGAGCCCCCGGCAGACTGCAGAATGGTTATTAGTCAGATTAATTAGCATGCCGATGAAGACTGATGATCTTTTCAGAATAGTCAACGTTCGGGTATGTGTGGAAACAATATAAAGATCTGTTGCCTGATAATTAGGGATGTCCCGATCCGATCTCGAAGATCGGTATCAGGGCCGATTACGCCAGCGGTCACGGAGAGCACAGTCTGTGGCAGGACTACGCGGCTAAAATGTCTGCAGTGTGGAAATAATTTAAATTGGAAAACAAAAGCAGTCCAACAGCCGCTTGTAATGTCTGCAGTGCGAGCATTTCATGAGGCCCTAGCAACAGAGCTGCATTCAATACTACCAGTTTGATACGGCACCTAAAACCTAAACACTCAACGGAGTACAGCAAGTTCACTCAGGTAAAGGCTGCACTGAAGCAACACACACTGGAGGATATTTTTATATGCAGAAATATCCTCTTGACCGTGACAAGGCCAATTGTTATTATATTACTCATTTTGAGTGGTCTAGTTTTACTACTACAACGCTGCAGTACGTGGAATTGATCAGAGCTATTTCTAAAGATGTCATCTTTGTTTAGTTGGTTATTTTGTTAAAAAAAAGAAAAAAAAGAAAACCAATGCTGCACTATGTAGAATTGTTAAGATAAGAGCCATAGCTCTTAACTGATAAGAGCCAAATAAGAATATTTTTAGTTTGTTTAATTTGTGGTTATTTTTATATATAATATATATTAAAATAAAAATTATAAGGAACAGCTTGGATTCAGGCCTTTTTTTTTCTTAAAGCATTGCAGAGCTATTCAATTGTCAAGCATATACATTGGACTGATTTGAATAACTTTAAAGTACTTGAAATGTGCAGCTAGCACTCAGTATTGACAGATACTCAATATTAAATGACTCGGCTCGGGATCGGGGGCAAAAAAAACTTAAAACAAACATCCCTACTGATCCTATACTTATTTGTCTCCCTTGGTCTGTATTAATGTTCTTAACTAGCTCACCATACTTTATTACGTCATGTTAACTACCCTTTTTTAGCCAAGGCCATTGGGTTTCTGGGCAGCTAAAACACGAGATTGGGCAACACATTGCAGCTTTCACTTGCCCAGTGGGCTACCTTATGAGTTTATGATTTGTTCTTGTGAGCTGTTCATGCCTTTCTATGTGTTATGTGGAGTAAAGAAAGAATTTACCTGAAATCTGATCATCGTGAGCCTGATTACCCCAAAGGGTGGCCTGGCTGAACCTATCCTGCTCTAATTGCAGTTTGTTTGTTTGTTTGTTTTTTCACATGCTAATAAACTCGTCATAAGCTGAATTATGGACTGTCAAAACCAAAACGCCAAAACTGTGTCTGAAACGATGGTGAGCAACACACGAGCCCCTCAAGGAACAAGGAAGCTCTATTGGGGTCATTTCTACCAGCTGCCATCAGATTTGCCCTTGTGGATCAATAAAGTCCATCAGCATGTACATATATAATCGGATCACTAAAACGCACACTCGTGCAAGGTGTTGTTGCTTAAAAATCACACATGATAAACCCTACACTGAGGATGATGCGGTCTTCCTGATTCCACAGTATGCTGTTTTAATTTACTGTGAATTTTGAAGAACATTGCCTAATTAGATAGGGTTAAGATAACAATCAGATTTACACTGAGTGGTTGATCAGAGTGTGCAGGAAATACTGTTCTCGGATTTCAGTTTGCAGGCTTCAGATTTCTCATGTGTCTCATGTGATCGCTGTTTTTGCAGGATTTGATCATCTTCCCTGATGATTGTGAGTTTAAGAGGGTGAGCCAGTGCACCACTGGACGAGTGTATGTTCTTAAATTCAAGGCAGGGTCCAAAAGGCTGTTCTTCTGGATGCAGGTGAGTAAAGTGAATCCTGTAGCTACTGTAAACACCGAGCCTTGTATGACTGGTGTAGGGACAATATAGTGTCACTCAAGGACTAGAACTGCAACTGTTGATTACATTTTTTTTAAAAATTATTATTCTGTTTTTCACCACATAATAAATATTTGATTTATTACTCCGACCCTTATGCTGTGCACATGAATGGTTTTGTGGCATGAATGACGAATGAAAATGATAAACATGCTAAACTGTTTGGTTTCGTACTGCTCCAGAGAGCGAGCTAGCATGCTGTTGACTACTTGCGTTCAGTTCTAACCTCTTAGCAATGCTAGCTAATTGACTGGAGCAGTCTAGGAAGCATATTCAAATGACACCTGGCGTTAAAACTGTTATTGTTGCCTTGAATTATTAGTCTAAAACAGAGACTACTGTAATCACATGAGTAATTTCGACTCTTCAAATACAGTTAAACTATCGCTAGTGAATTTGCCTTATGGAGTTCCTACAGGTGCTTACACTGGGATGTTTTTTCTTCAGATGCAGTTGTGGGCAAATTTATGTTTGCGGACACTACTATGGCTCCGAAACGCAGATGTTATTGGGATGTTTTGCTGACAGGCTTGATTGTTGAAGATAGCTACTTGGCTATATTAATTAATTCATTCAGTCATTCATTCTTTAATTTATTCAGGCATTCATCTTCAGTAAGCACTTTATCTGGTTAGGGTCGCAGTGAATCCAGAGGCTATACCTGGAACACTGGGTGTGAAGTAGGAGAACTTGCCCTGGATGGGATGCCACTTCATTACAGGGCAGCATGCACAGACACATTAACACATTCACGCAGAGTAATGTAGCATATACTAGTAGGTGGTCTGGCTATTTTGGGACAGTGGGAGGAAACTGGAGAACTCTGAGGAAATCCATGCTAAGACAGGGAGAAAGTGCACAAAAACTCCACACAAGACAATAACCACAATAAGCTCGGGATCAAACCAGGGACTGTGGAGCTGTGTGGCCACAATGCTTACTTAACAACAATTAATTATTTTCTTTTTTTAAACTGCACCACACCGCATTGAGAAGGTAGAAATGAGGAACATCTATGGAAATTAGAGCTTTAATACTAAAAGTGTTGATGAAAATAGTTTGACCATTTTTGAATATTTGTTGCAGTCTTATCAAGTGCAAACTATTTTTCCTCACCAAAGTTTTTTCCTTCGTGGTATTTATGTTATAAGCATTGTTGTGTATTCGCACTTGGTTTTAGGAGCCCAAAACGGATAAAGACGACGAGTACTGTCGTAAAGTGAACGAGTATCTGAACAACCCACCAATTCCAGGTTCTATAGGCAGTGGGGGCAGTGGCAGTCATGAGCTGTCTGCATTGGGAGGTGAGACAATGAAAAACACAACCACTGCTGCTCTTTTCCCCTCATCTTGAATGTTTATTCATTTCCTTATCTAGCAGGTAAATACTACGTTATGTGTATATAAGGTTTGAAAGCTGGTTATTTAGTTGTTCTTTGTCCATGAATGCATGCATACACAGTGTATTACTGTCTATGTATATATGATGGATCTGTGGAAATGGTGATTTGTTTTGATTAGTTTGCATTCTGCCTAGGAGAAGGTGGCCTGCAGAACCTCCTGGGCAACATGAGCCATAACCAACTCATGCAGTTGATTGGCCCAACAGGACTGGGTGAGTGAATACTCATGGGTCACTGCTAGAAAATGCTTCCACATGCACAGTATGGAAGCAGGTTGATCAGGTTATGTAATGTACGAATGTGAGAAAATGGTGCATATGCGCAGAGCAGGAAATGCCAAGAATTGCCTTGTGTGAGAGCAAAAAAAATAAAAAAATAGCACTGTATAAATAGCTACTTCTAATATATCTTCTAAATAATGCTTTCTAATTCCTCTTGTCATTCAGTGATTTATGAAGTTCTCTTTTGTTACATTGTTTTATTTAGGATTAAAAATTGTTCAGAGTTTGTCATTGTTTTGGCTGATAATTGAAAGTATCATTTTTGACAGCTGAAATGTTGATTAATTCCATTATTGCTTTGGGGAAAAAATACACCACAAAACAAACAAACAAACAAACAAACAAACAAACAAATAAATAAATAAAATATATATTTTTTTAATCTCTGCTGCTGTTTGGAGTACAAAAGACAAAAATATTTATACGGTGGATATAAAAAGTCTACACACCCCTGTAAATGGCAGGTTTTTGTGAAGTAAAAGAATGAAACTAAGATGAATCATGTCCGATCTTTTCTCACCGTCAATGTGAAATTGGAAAAGTGTTCAAATGATGTGAGAAACAGTAAGAAATTTTTTTTGAAGCGCCTTTAAAAAAAATAATAATAAAAAAAATAAAAATAAATAAATAAATAAATAAATTATACATTTTATTTATTTTAATTTTTTTTTTTAGATTTTATTACACCACTCAGTCTGGGTAAGAGTCTATCAGTGTGGCACATCTTGACATGGCAATATCTTTCTTGCAAAAACATTCTACGTCCATCAAATCGTAGGGAAGTCCTGTGCACCGCTCGCTTCAGGTCACCCCACAGATTTTTAGTTGGATTCAGGTCTAGTCTCTGGCTAGGTCATTCAAAAACATTGATCTTCTTTTGGTTAAGCCAAAAGAATTCCTCTGTTTATTTTGATGTATGCTTTGGGTCATTGTCGTGCTGAAAGGTTACATTCCTATTCATCTTCAGCTTACTAGCAGATGCCTGAATGTTTTGCATTAAAATCGACTGGTATTTGTAGCTATTCATGATTCCCTCCACCTTGATAAGAGCCCCAGTTCTGTCTGAAAAAAAAACAGCCCTAAAGCATGATGCTGCCACCCCCATGCTTCACTGTGGGTATGATATTTGGTGGTACTTTTTTTCCACCAGAGATACCTTTTTGAATTGGTCTCATCAGACCATAGCACATTTTGCCACATGGTTTGGGGTGATTTATTAGGGCTTGTATGTTTTTGTGAGAAAGTTTTTCTGCCTAGCTACCCTACCCCATAGCCCAGACATGTGAAGAGTATGACAGATTGTTGTCACATGCAGAGTAATCAGTACTGCTCAGATATTCCTGCAGCTCCTTTACTGTTGTTGTTGTTGTTGGTATCTTGGAAGCCTCCCTAGTAATTTTTTGTCTTTTGTAAATTTTGGAGGGACATCCTGTTCTTGGTAATGTCAGTGTTGTGCCCCTTTTTCCACTTGTTGTTGATGACCCTCATGGTGGTATATCTGATGTTTTGGAAATTTTTTATACCCCTCTCCTGATTAATACCTTTCAACAAGTGAGATACTGTACATGTTTTCTAAGCTCTTTGTGGGCCATGGCTTCAGCAGTCAGATGAAACCAAGATCCTACAGCTATATTTTATATCCGTTGTACATAACACAAAAGTTATACGAATGACCTATTTTTTTTTTTTTATTTCCTGTGAATTATGTGTCAGTGTTGTAAAATGTTGTTATTGTGTGTTTGTGTTTTTGTTTGTTACAGGTGGGCTTGGTGCTCTTGCAAGTCCTGGTTTGGCCAGTCTGTTAGGAAGTGGTGGTCCAGCCAGTAGCAGTTCAACTTCCAGGTTCTTATATTTTAATGACGCTGCTTATTTAGCCAAATACACGAGTGTTATAGTCAGTGTTAGTTGTATTAACATAAGTCACTGCTGTACTGCTACTCATCTGAAATTTTGCTTTCTCCCAATTTGTCTCTTTGTAGTTAACCTGCTGTAGAATTTTTATTTTTTTTGCATTTCCAAAGCTCCCGCAGCCAGTCAGCAGCCGCCACACCCTCCTCTGGATCTGCTGCTCGTTTGAGCTCTACTCAAACTCCCACCACCCCAGTGACCCCTGCTGCGACCTCTACAGACTCTCCGACGTTGACCCCTACGACCCCAGCCTCCCAGACCTCTTCAGTGGCAGCAGGAGTAGGGAGTCCAACACAACCCATCCAGCTGAGCGACCTGCAGAGTATCTTAGCCACAATGAACGTGCCTGCCATGAGTGCAGAGGGACAGGGAGGTGAGACAGGACAGGTGTCATGTCCCATAATGGAACATTTAGCGCTGAAGCATTTTACATTTCTAATCGAGATGTTTTTCCTCTCAGCGACTGTCAGTTTCTGAATTACTGAACACTAAGATTAGTGGCCCAATCAGTCCGGATGGAACTCATTTGAATTAATTACAAGAAAATATTATTTAGTGATTTGAATTCATACCTTAGTTCAACACAGCTCGGCTCAGACGATCTGGAGGCCTCGGCCCATGTTTTCCACTTTCGCGTATAATGATCCTTTTAGAATTGATGCATTCTTTGACACTGTTCGACACCCTTGTCTATATTATGATGTGGGATTTAAATAAAATATATTTGCTGTGTTGCAATAAATAGATTATTAGAGAAGTCATTGTCGATAAACTGTTTCACTGCTGAAATATTCTCGCTCCCTGTCTCTCTTCCTTCTCACGCTCTCTATTTTACATAATTATTTCTCTCTCTCTCTCGCTGTGTGTGTGTGTGTGTGTGTGTGTGTGTGTGTGTGTGTGTGTGTAGTGGACCTGGCGAGTGTGGTGACTCCTGATGTTATGGCTCCTATTTTGAATAACCCTGATGTACAGCAGAGGCTCCTGCCGTACCTGCCTTCAGGAGAGTCACTACCACAGAGTGCTGAAGAAATCCAAAACACACTCACCTCACCACAGTTTCAGCAGGTAATGTGCCTGCGTGCACGTGCACACACACACACACACACACACACACACACACACACACACACACACACACAGAGTCCTGTTTAAACATCTCTTACATAAACCCCATATGTGCAGGCTATGAGCATGTTCAGCAGTGCACTAGTGTCTGGGCAGCTCGGTCCTCTCATGAACCAGTTTGGACTGCCCTCAGAAGCAGTGGACGCAGCTAACAAAGGGGGTACGACACCCAACATCTACTTGTCTTTTTTTTTTTTTTTTTTTTTTTTTGGCTAATGAAACTGATTTTTATATACATTTGTGAGTTTCCCCTTTGTTTTAAATAGTTGCTGCACTTGTTTGTAGATGTGGAGGCTTTTGCAAAGGCCATGGAGAACAGCAGTGGGAAGACGGAGGAGTCCAGTGACGTCAAAGATAAGAAGGACGATGATGAGGACATGAGTCTGGACTAATGAAACAAGTTAGTTTATCAATCCAGCTAGAGTCTATTGTTAATGAACTGTCCAGATCTAAGAAGTATGCCTGTATGTCGTCTGATGTGCAATAAAAGTGTTGACTCAAGTCTTTGAGATTTGATCAAAGTTCTGCAAGCAGTGTGTATCAAACAATTGTTTATTTCCTCCTTTAAAATACAGTTTTTAATTGGGGGGGGTGATTAAAAGTGTCACAAAATAGTGTTTACATTTTTAAACTCCAGTGATCATATATGATAAAAGACTGAGTGCTGTAGAAGGTGCATTTTCTGATCAGCTCCTCACTTAATTTCTAATGGCAGCACACTGGCTCTAGTCTCATTCAGTGAAACATAAAGGAAAAACCAAAATCTAGCTTTTAGATATGATTGGTCCCTTAAGCAGGAATGCTGTTGATCAAAATCTCAGGAAGATGTTACCAAACAACTGTACTGCTGTGTAGACTGGCAATGCCTTAATCTTGTATATAGACCATACAGTACTGGTATAGGGTTGTTGTTTTTTTGGTAGCACTCACCTCTAACAGTGGCTTCACACTCAGTGTCTCTGCAAAAATATTCTCCCCACTAACCTCTTAAAAATATACATTTGTTTAAAAAAAAAAAAGAATTTAAATCTGTTTCAGTTAGCTATCACATAGGTAAACCCACCACCTGCTGATTTGATCATTTTAGGTATTTTAGATTTGAAGGCAGGGATTGTGGGCTACACAGCAGGGCATCCCTGCATGGCCACACCTCCAGAAATGCTCAGAGGTTTGGAGAGCATGGCAGCTCGGCCGTTCACCACAGCTTTCCTTACACATCCGTGGTACGGAGGGAGAGAGGATGGAAGAGCAGGAGCTTCCACTACATCTTTTAAAACACAAAAAAGAAAAAAAACCTATCAGGAGTTATATCAGAGAAGCATACTGTTAGAGGACGACAACGCACAGGAATAGCACAGTTCAGTAATACATTATATGGGTTCTCGCAGTAACAGGAGAAGAAATCAGTCTAATTCTGCAGGATTTCCCAGGATGGAACTAAACAGGTACATGCTGCTGATAACGATTCACCCAAGTAATGTTCCATGGTGGTCCCTTCTCAGTGAAATAACTGTGTATTTATAAAATGCATCTAATTAGTAAATGAAACTGATGTGATCATACAATGTGTTACATAAGCATTCACCCCTGTGAACATTTCCCACATTTTGTAGTGTTGCAATCTGGAAATGAAATGGATTCTATTTCACGATTCTATGCAAAATATGCAATAATGACATGGGGGGAGGAATCAGTACAATTTGTGAAATTATTTACAATGATTTAAAATGTAAAAGTTGTTACCACTGTTATTAGAAGTCACATAATTAGTTGAATAGAGTCGACTTGTTTATCAATTTAAGTATCACATGATCAATTTTGTCTGGGACTATCTGAGGTTGTTTATAAAATTTTTATTATTTTTTAAAAAATACAAACGTCCCACTAAACACCATTAAATCCATTATTAATAACTGGAAAGAATATGGTGGAAGCACGGCTCTGCTGGAGTCTTGCACGTTTCTGCACTACTCCAAATCTTGGGCACGCATAAAGAAGGCATACCTGGCACGTTGCCGAGATAGACAGTGACCTCGGCTCCGTTAGATCTGCCGTGTTTGGGGCCGACGCCGTGTTCACTCGCTGCATCCACCCGTACCTGGATCACATTTCTCTTCTTCTCAACTACAAAATACAACGACTCGTGTTAGTTTCAAGGCATCTACAGTAACTTTTCATTTACAGATATGTGTGTATTCAGAGCTTTCCATTTTATTTAGTGGCAATACCCAATGGAAATTGGCTATACTGGAATATACAGATGAAAATGTTAGTGTGTATATTACTTACTAAATATACTGTGCCAGTCTCCATCACACAGAGAATCCTCTGGTTTGAGAGAGACTGTAAACTCTCCACTGCCACTGTTCACCAACACAACCACCTGCACACAGAACACCAGGTCATATTCAGTTCAACACATAGACACTAACAGCTGCTAGATTCTACATAAGCAGAGGAAATTAACCAGAAGTACAGATCCCATGCAGGCCTGGTGTGCTCACCTCTCCCTGGTTGAGGTAGATGCTGAGCTGCTGACTCTTCCTGACTCCAGCATGGAGCAGAAGGCCAGAGTCGGCTACAGGCCGAACTTCCAGCTCCAGCTCCAGATCACGGCCCAGTGCTAGTGACTCATCTACCACAAAGGAACATTCCATTAAATATGAACGTATTCCTGGAACAGTGTTTACACTGATAACCCTGTAGTTGCAACTGTGACAGGTGAGGGATAAAAATGGTTTGATTTGAAAATGCTGGGTACCAAGGGCATCATGGTGCTGTTCTTTCATCAGACAGGAAGGGGTCATTATCTAAATGGTAAATGATCTGCACTTATATAGCATTTTGTTCCAAAGCGCTTTACACTGTGTCATTCACCCATTCACACACACACACACCAATGGTAGCAGAGTTGCCATGGGGTTCAGTGTCTTGCCCAAGGACACTTCAGCATGTGGAGTCATGTGGGCCGGGAATCAAACCGCCAACCCTACGATTAGTGGGCAACCCGCTCTACCTCCTGAGCCACAGCCGCCCACATTATCTACTCTTATTGCTTGTTATTATTGGGCGACTGAGTCGTGCAAAGGAAACGAGGGAGTTCAAATCTTAAGCCACAGCTATCTGTGCCTGGTATCCCAAGAAAGCAAAACTGGCCCAGGTCTCTCAGTGGGATGGATGGTATTACTCTCTGCACTAACTAACTTCTCTGTCCTTGATGAGTAAAATGATAGCGTTCACAGTTACTTGTGTGGGGGAAAAAAAACAATATGTTAAGTGAAAATGTCAGAGTCTAGAGGAATGTGTAAACTGTTGCTACAGTCAGCTGTACAGTTTGATGTTTGATAGTATAACATATTGTAATCAAGTTGTTTGATCCAGTTGTTGGAAAATTCTGTTGTGGATCATCTAACATGCACATGATTTATGAAGATGCTGATATTTCACTTTTTGAGCGACTAGCTTCGAAGTACAGTAGTCTGGGCTGTAGTGAGCTGCGGTTCTACTTTAAAACTTTACCAACTGACTTCATTATTTGCTTTCGCTCACGTTTCTGTGAGCGTAAATAATCTGCTGTGTCCTTCATTTCAAACATCAATCACTATCCAAATGAAAGAAAAGGTATAATGCTTAGTCAGGTTCAGGAGGTGATGTACAGGCTGCTCACCGATAGCGATGTGTCCTCCCTGGCTGGAGAAGTAGACACCTGGTTGGAGGGGCTCCTGGTAACATGGCACCACCCCCACACTGTAGGTGGGGCTTAACAGCACCCCACTCACCTTCAGATCTCTGATACAGCCTACAAAGCCCGCCTAGAGAGATGGAGAATGAAAGAAATGAGGGGAACAAATAAAGCCTTGTACTGGAATTAGCAGAAGTGTCTTCAGGACTTGATAATTGATTAATGTTTGTAATGACCTCTGCTGCTTTGTGGTCAGAGGGCAGGCCACCGATGTAAACTGGGCCACTCAGTGCATTTCTCTCCCCAGAGAAAGACACCTTCCTGCTCTGCACATTAATGCCATCTACTGTGAGACTGGCCTTTTCTCTCTCAATCCTCACAAACACCTAAACAAAGATACAGAAAAAGCACAGAGGTCAATTTCCATTAAATGTAGCAATGCCAGTGCCTTGTGTACATATTCAACCCCTTGAACTTGTCCACATTTTGTAGTGTTACAGCCCGGAACTGACATGGGCTTACTGACATGAGGGGGGATCTATATAGTTTGCAAAATTACTTACAAATTTAAAAAACAGTGTTGTGATTGTGCAAGTATTCTCACACCCCCATTGCTTTGCTGTGAAAACCCTAAATTAGTTTGGATAAAAACTGGTTGCTATCAGAAGTCACACGAGTCCCGGCGTGTATGGCAAAATGTCACATGATCTCAGTATAAATACATCTGTTCCTGGAAGGCCCCAGAGTTATTTTTTAGAGAGCATACCTAAACAAACAGCATCATGAAGACCAAGGAGCTATGAAAACAAGTCTGGGACACAGATCTTAAAAAGTGTCTGGGTTTGGCTATAAAAAATATCCCAAACTTTGTACATTCCGTGAAGCACCCTTAAATCCATTATTTAAAAATAACAACAAGAATATGGCACAACCATGACTTTGCCTAGAGGAGGCCATCCAGCAACAGTCAGTGACCATGTGAAGATGGCATTAGTCAGAGAAGCAACCAAGATAGTGAATCTCAACATGATGCTACTATCACCATGCTTCACTGTGGGGATGATATTCTCAGGGTGACACACACCTATGTTTTGTCTCATACACTCACCATGTGCCACTGGTTGTCATTATACTTGGCACTGGTCACAATGCTGAATTTCCTCTTCCCTCCATTGAGCAGCAATATCAGGTGTCCTTCGGACACAGAGAGTGTCAATGCCACCCTTCCTCTCTCTGATGCTGCATAGAAGATGAGGCCGGTGGATGCGTTCACGCGAACAGCCATTGCCACGTTAGGCCTGAAGAGCCAAAATAAGAACATTTAGTTGTGAATCAGTTTATCAAAAGACGTAAACGAAAAGTCAGCTGAAATACAGCATGAAAACGTACGTCTTCCTGAAGGCTGGAGGAACCGAATCAAAATGCATGTGGCTGTGGGCGGATCCACTGAAGTGGTGGGCATTTGCCTCTTGGACAGACAACTCCCCCTGGCAGGAACCTCGGGCACTGCGGCTTCTTGGTGCTCCCTGAGGTTTTATGTGCTTCCCCTAATGTACACACACACACACACACAGAAAAATCCAGTTTATTGTTCAAAAAACAACATGAGATCCAATCAGTGAGACGTCCCAAAGTGATCTGAATCTAAGCAGAGACTCAATGCCCTATTTATAGTCTTTATACAGTCTTAGGTTACGCCAAATTATCTCATTCTTTTGAAATCCCAATATGCTGTAATGACGTCTTTTTTGATTTCCCTGAAATCTCAGTTTTCCCAATTTGAAATACCATTAGAACCAACTTTTCTCACTCTGGAATCTCTAAACCTTGAGTCTGGTTCCTCTCAGAAGGGAACCCATCCTCATCTGGGTAACAACGGATAGTGTGAAAGTAAAAGAAAGTTGATTCTGGTTTTTACATGAAGTCTGTTTGTTGAACTAGTCCACTGTCCACATACACACACACAGTAGTACATAAATAATACAATGGGTATTATAGGAAGGACCTTAACTGAAATTACTGTACCTTGGTATTTTTAAGGCGTGGTGGTGAGGCCAGTATCTGCTGTGGTTTCTTAGCAGCAGGACACTCGAGTGCAACATCACCATTCTTATTGGCGGGTAGCAAGTCCACTACCATTTGAGGCAATGTTGTCCTGAAGGTAATTTAAGCAGGGGTATACGGCATTAATAAATAAATGAACAGATCAACACATTCTTCATCTCCTGTTATCCAGCACCCAACCTCCTACCTGCTTATAAAAATGTTGCAGAGACAGCCACTGAGGTTGGCGATGACACCGGGCTCAGGTGTGCCACCGAGATAGACTTCCCCGATTGGTAGCATGCTGGTATTCACTTCAGTGTTAGGGCTGGGTTCCAGCATGTCATCCATGTACACACGAAGGCTACACACACAGGCAGACACATAATACACTCTTACTCTCAGATCCATGCAGTGAGACTAGTGTTTGGGTGAGAGCAGTGAGTGTGGTGCTTGTTGCTGTACCCATTCATGTTGCTATAGAAAGCCACATAGTGACTGTTCTCATCATTGTAGGTCTTCTGAGTTCGGACCTCTTTACTGCCTGCCCTCACCACCACATGGCCTTCTTCCAATTGTACCTGACACACCCCACTCTGTGGAGAAAACACACACACACACACACACGGAAAAGACATTAGATATGTATCTCTATAACAGTGTCATAACATTTGGCTTGACACGTTGAACTATAAAGATGAGTACCTGAGCCTTGAGTAACAGTGCGTTTCTCTGCTCCGTCCTGAAGCCAACACCAGCATAAAACCTGTCTGTGATGTCTGGCAGGTTGTCCAGCTCGAGGTTCAGATAACTCACCCCGTTAAAATGAGCTTCCCGAGCCACCTGTGCAGTTAACAGACAGGAGAGCGACTAATGATTTTCCTTCCACTGTTTCAGCACCAAGGACAGTTCTAGCTGCATGCCCTAATGCGTGTCCTTGATTAGTTCCTGAATAAGCAAAATCAGCAGGATAAGCTGTTTGAATAAACATTTTGTCATGACCCTCTTGGCCTCCAGAACTGATCTGATGTAGGGAGTGTATAATATTTGGGAGTGTTATAACAGATTTGCCAAGAACAGCAGAAATAGGATTGACCAAATGCTACAGAAAACAAACAGAGATGTCAGGGAGAATGTGCTGGTGTGGGACAGATATTACATCTGAGAGGATCAAAAATTGTTCCATACTGTTCAGATTATATGAAAGTAGATGGAGGCAGTGAAGCAACTCATAATGTAATAACTGCACATAATGCAAGAAGTATTACATTATTTATGTAATATAATGTGCATAACAATTTTTACATGATGAGAAATGTATCACCAAAAACATTGTCATGTTGTAATAACTGTAATACCTTTTTAAAACATAAATACATTGGTATTCCTTTACACTACCTCTTCTAAATCTAATTCTGGTCTTACTCTACCTACGAAATGCACAAATTTTAAATATTCATCCAGTTATTATTATTGTTGATTTTTGTTATTATTATCACTGTACATTACTTCTAATATATACTTGGCTTCAGTTAAAAGAGGATATTAAATGTTTTTAGGGTATACACACTGATAAATGACAAACAGTGTGCAATAACAACAATGTGTACAAAGTACATCCAAGCTAGGGCCAAGATTAGGACCAGGGTCCATGTTCGAGTTGGGAATAGGGCCACGGCAGTATTTGAGACAAGTCTAGGGCCAGGATGAGAGCCAGGGCCAGTGTGTGTCAGGAGAAGAGCCAATATCAGATTGGGGACTGATGTTACAGCAAGAAAATATATCAGAGAAGCTTTAGCAGATCTTTTGCAATTTGAGAAGGATGAAGACTGTTGCATTAGCATGATGAGGCTGGACAAAGGAGCTGGACCCACAAGTGGCCTTGCTCAAAGACTGAAGAAGCTTTTTGGTCAGCATATACGATGGATGTGGGCACAGATTGTAGTAAGACGTGTTCTTTGGATGGTTTGCCATAAAGGAAGAAATAAACTGCAGACTATGCAGTGTTGCATTTGAACATACAATATTATTTTTACTTTGAATAAGGTTGGACTGTTATAGTCTGAAGATGTACAGTAAATGGTTATACTGTGCAAAGGTTTTTCCCAGTATATTTCTTGTTTTTCTTCAGCACTCCCAGAAATGTTTGTAACCTTTATGGTGGATTCTTGTACCATTGATGTGTCCTAAATTTGTTGATTTATTTGTTTTTGATTGGTGGCTGGTTGAACTGTTCCATTTTTATTTACTTTGTTATTTTATTACCATTATTATTATTATTATTATTATTATTATTATTATTATTATTATACCATTATTTTTTGAAGTTACTGGTTATTAAAAGTTTTTTTTAACTATATTTATACTTAAAAAAATGTTTATCAGTACCTTTTCATTGACAAATAAAAAAAATATTTAATATCCTCTTTTAACTGAACACACACACAAACTCACACACACAAACACACACACATTATATATATACACACACACACACACACACACACACACATATATATATATATATATATATATATATATATACACACAGTATCTCACAAAAGTGAGTACACCCCTCACATTTTTGTAAA
>JANDJT010000050.1:10710962-10725150 GCA_024331685.1 Stegophilus panzeri
CGCTGGCAACAAAAGTGAGTACACCCCTAAGTGAAAATGTCCAAATTGGGCCCAATTAGCCATTTTCCCCTCCCCGGTGTCATGTGACTTGTTAGTGTTACAAGGTCTCAGGTGGGAATGGGGAGCAGGTGTGTTAAATTTGGTGTCATCGCTCTCACATTCCCTCATACTGGTCACTGGAAGTCCAACATGGCACCTCATGGCAAAGACCTCTCTGAGTTCTTTGTTATTATACATAACATTTATACCACTTTCAGAAAGAAGTGATGTGCATTTTTGAGCTGATATAATTTAGAAAAATCTATTACATACTATTAAGATTTCAACATAAATCATTTGATCTGTTATAATGAAAGAATGTCTGCGTAACCCAACATTCTAAATGCCTTTATATTAACAGTTATTTTCTTCTTCATTTTGTCCTAAGGGTATACAAACATTTGCACTCAACTGGAAAGAGGATGTTTGACATATCTAAGTAGAATAAATATGTTATATGGCCAACAGTATGTGAGCACCTGACCACTGAACATCCCATTCCAAAACCATGGGTATTAATATGGAGTTGGTCCCCCCTTTGCTGTTGTAACACTCTTCTGAGAAGGCTTTCCACTAGATTGTAGACCATGTTTGTAGGGATGTACTCATTCAGCCACAAGAGCACAAGAGGGTGGCCACTGATGTTGGGCAAGAAGGCCTGTTGTTAAGTTGGTGTTCCAGTTCATCCTAAAGGTGTTCGGTAGGGTTGAGGTCTGGGCTCTGTGCAGACTCTCTGAGTGCTTCCACACCAACCTTGGTAAACCATGTCTTTATGGAACAGGTTTGAGCTAGGCTTCTTAATTCCAGTGAAGGGAAATCATAATGCTACATCATACAATGACATTCTAGACAATTGTGTTTCCACATACTTTTGGCCATATATATTGTATCATATTTATTATTAGATGGGTATTTTTATCTAAGTGTATTTGTGAAGACATGTCTAGAGACTCTTCTTCCCTAATCCTTGTATTGGAGTCTTTTAGCAAGTGTGTGGAGAGAGCTCTCACCAGCAGTTCATCAGGACAACCATAGCTGATGCCTGACGTCTTCATGCTCTTCAGGTCTATGAAACTGCTCATGGCTTTAATGTTCCTGAAGCAACCCTTTACAGAGCCCTGCTTAGGGAACAGACTCTTCAGCCTGCACACACCACAAAAAAACAAAAAACAAAAACAAACAAACACAATTATATGGCATTCTACAATAAATTGAGCTTGTTCATTCTGCAACTAGGACAAGGGCCACAACTTGAACAACTACTATGCCTTAAATAAAACAACCTGAAAAAAAGATAACCTTTCTGTAAACTTTGAAAACAGATCCACAGATGAACCAGAGCATGGATAACTCTACCCTTACCCAAACACTATACTCACTGCAGAGTGATGATTCATATGTAATGAAAGTGACAGCAGAAGACAGGTCAGGTTCTCTGCTCACCTCTCAGGCATTTGGTCTTCGGGAACACCACCCAGGAAGTAGCTTCCTGTGAAACAGGGGATGTCAGACGAATCGACCTGGTACAGTTGTTTCCTCTGACTTCTCACCAGCAGCCTATATGGTTCAGGTGGTGATCCCCGTGCAGGAATAATGACCTCCACCTTTACGAAGAGCACAAATTACACCTCAAGTTTATATACTATATCATTTACTATACCTTATGTCAAAATATTCTTTACATTATTCATAAATGATGTATTATTTTATATATACAGTAAATTATGTAAGCTTGCATATAATAACTAGACATTCAAATGAAACCTGTATATAAAAACATACTGATATATATATATATATATATATACATACCTGTATCATTCCTCTTTATAACACATAACTTCATTTATGGACTTTAATGTTCAGAGTTCTTGAGTTACTGATGTCTTGTGAAAATTTCATGTGAATAGCCTCATTGGAAATATATTTACTGAAAATAATGTTGATGCATTCAATACTTATTTCCCCCACTGTATATAAGAATATATAAAGTTGTTACTGTTGGAGGCTACTGTGAGGAATATACAAAATGTTTTTTTATTTATTTAACAAACCTTTATTCTACATTCATATTTTACTATGTAACATGTTATTATGCTGTAAATTAAAAAAAAAAGTTCAATATTGTGAATTATGGCAAAAAAGATACAGGATTCCAATAATACAGTATATATATATATATATATGAATGAATGCATGCTATAGGAAATTACAGAGGACTTGTACAGGTATAATGTACAACTGACTTACTAATTTGGCAGTGGCGTCACTGACAAACAGCAAGTCGTCTTCTGTGTCTTTGTACTTCTCCTCCTGCACAAATGTCCCATTGAAGTTGTAGAAGAGCATCACACGTCCTTTGAGCACTGCCACACATGCAAACTTAGTCTGTGGACGGGAGAAAGGTCATGGGAGATCAGAGTATTTAACAGTGAGGTTCATGATTTTGTTGTCAGTGCTGACATGCAAATGTCTGACCTCACTGCGAAGCAGGAGCAGAATTCCATTCTGTGAGACGAGTTTGATATCCAGTTCAAAGCGAGCTTTCGTACACACAGCCTTAGGAGTGATTTCAGCATAGCCTGTCCCGTCAAAGTAGGACGCATCTTCTATCCATTGCTGGGTTACTGCTGGCTTAGGTCTATTAAAAAACACCCACAAACACAGACAGTACACTCAATTATGCTACTATAGGTATTTGTTCATTTGTTTTCCAAAAAAATAAACCCAACATTCAGAAACTATGTGGAATAAATAAGTACACCCTTCCTACCTACACAATCATTAATACAATTAGTAATTAGCAGCCAGGTGTTACTACTGAAATGCACAAGATTAGTTAATCATCAAGAAATGTGACTACTTCTATAAAAGCAGAAGTTTTTGGCAGTTTGGTGTTCTGGAGCACTCTGGGGTGTGTCTACATTTAGGCCCTGATAAATAAAAACATAGAATTGAAGGAAGGTGTACGGTCTATTTCCCAGGACTCTATGGTGGAGTGTTTACATCATACTACTGTCTAATCTCTACCTAACTGCTATGCTGAAGTTCGCTCAGGTGATCAATGATTTAGTCTCTTGTGGAAAGATGCTGCATTGTGGGGTGGCTGGAAATACTGGCGCAGGTGAATAACTCGATTGTACATAACGAATGGGGAAGAATGTGATGTCAGTGGCATGGCTGTTGGTGCCAGATGGGCTGGTCTGATTCTTTCAGAAACTGATGATCTCCTGGGATCTTCACACATTTTGAATCTGTTTTTAAAGTTTACACAGAACGATGTGAAACACAAAAAAAAATCCAACATGATGTTTTTTGCAGTTCTGTGGGTAGAAACGCCTTGTTGATGAGAGAGGGGTTAGAGGAGCATGGTCCGACAGGTTCAAGCAGACAGGAAGTCTCTTCATGACTGTGGTGAGCTGAAAAGCATCTTAGAATGCACACAATGTCTAACCTTCAGGCAGAACAGCAGAAGACCACATCGGGTTCGGCAGGAATCTGAGGCTACGGTGTGCACAGGATCACCAATACTTCACCGATCTTCGGCTGTCTGGTTTTGGTTAACGTTGCCAGTGACCGTATGTAAAATTAACATCTGAAATACTCAAACCAGCCTTCCTGGCAACAACCACCATGCAATGATCAAAGTCAGTGAGCTCAGACTTTTCCCCATTCTCATGTTTTAAAAATTCAAGAGATTCAGAAATTAGCTGAAGCTCTTGACCTGTATCTGCGTGATTTGATGCATTGTGCTGCTGCCACATGATTGGCTGATTGGATAATTGCATGAATGAGAAGGTGTAGTGTAGATAGACATTGTCCTTAATACTGTATCATACTGTATTTTGTTTTTATTGCAAAAAAAAAACAACCCAAAACAAAACAATAGCTATTATCAGCTTCAAATGTAATTTTCAGCTCTTCTCAGTTTTTGTTTGCTCCAGTTGCTCTGTCAATGTGTTAAATCTCCAAGTCGACTGTACTCACCGTGGGCAGGGACTGTCTTCAGTGGTGTTAAGCTCAAAGATCTGCTCAAAGTTATAGAGGCTGATCACCTCCTCATTCAGACTCTCAAGCTCAATGCAGCCTTTGAAATTAAGCAGCTGCATCTGGGCAGGGGGCTGTGAAGTGATGACATGTTACACATTACACAGCAACAGACGGAATCCTGAATTAACCTGAAAATGTATATATGAATACAAATCGAAATTTTAGCAATCTCAAATGCTACCATGAAGGTACTGGGATAGCCCCCAATGTAGAAGACCGTTTCCTCAGTGGGGAGGTTTAGAAGGCCACGATCTCCTTCTGCCTCCACAGACTGCTTAATCGATCTCCCCTCTCCTACAGTCATCGCCATCTGACCATACTGCAACATCCTACACACACACAGAGGATGGATTAAAAAAAAATATATCCTTCCACATTCCACGTTTTTTCCCCACATGCCCTCTCCGCTGCCTGCTGCTGATGGCGATGATGATGGCGATGATGACGGCGATGATGACAGATGGAAAATGGTGATCATGATGAAGATAATGAGAACAGGCCATTTGCCTCACCTCTCCAGAAACAGACTGTTGAACTGGCCATCTGAGCGAACGTCGTCTTGCATCACCCCCTGTGCAGTCTTATCACCAAGATTATAAAGCCAACGTAGTCGTGCGCCATCCAGAACCATGCCCATGAACTCCTTACTGGACTGCAACACACAGAGGAAGCATATTTTTCCATGCTCATGTACATGTGTACAAGCTCATTTTATACTCAGCAGTTGATGTATTTAGGAAAGTGTCATATATCAGTCTTTACAGGGTTTCACAGGAGTTTTTCTGTGATTGTTGTGGCAAAAAATGCATGATTTTCTGCCATATTTATGCTTATTTTTTTAAACTAAAAACTACTTGAATTGGGGAAATTGCAACTGCACAAAATAGTTTTGCACGGTCTTGTGCAGTAATGGTTGTTGGTAAATGAGACCTTTTAGCTGTACTCATGTTCAACGCACGTGGATCGAAGAGGGCGTTGGCTGAATGCGCATTGTGATGACGTCACAGGAAGCGTCTTGGCCCAAACCCTGCAGGGAATCTGCGGCAATTTGGAAAAATTGCAAGCTTCTCCGAATTTGCTCGAGTTTGCATTCATTTCTGCGACAGCAAAATCGCAAAAAAAAAAAAAATAATCCAGGAGGGAGTGATGCAGTATTCGTACGGCTAACACGGACACAGCAACTTCATCTTTTGAACAAAATCTACACTGCAAAATCTTCAGAGATGATGACATGTTACTGAAACTCGTACTCTACTTCATTACCAAACCATATTTAAAATAACGTGCACGATTATATTAATCTAATAATTATTTAAAAACAGACTTTTAGGAGGATTCCTAACCTGCGTTTACTCTAATGTATGAAAATGAATTATGGCATGTTAAAGCAATACCTGTTTTATTTAGTACTCCTGTCATTCATTGCAATGAAAATTCACAACACAACGTCACGGACATGAACGTGCTGAAAATGATGATTGCGTTCATGCTACAGATGTATACGGCTGGTACATTAGCTTCAGTCAATGTAGTAGTAGTCCTGTTAACTAATATGGCTTCTCAGTTGTGTTTCTGTGGTACAACATCTGTTCGAGGCAACATCTGTTTGTTAACTGCATTTTGATCAAACTACTGATAGGTTCCTTCATGCTGAATTTATCAGATGAGTCATGAGAAACTGTTACTAAATCCAAGCGTTATTATAGTGAGAATCTGGGTAACAAGAGTCTAAGTAGCAGGGTTTGGGTGCACTGTATGTTTACTCGTATCTACACATAACGAGAGAAAGGGAACTGACTTACATTCTTGTTGCCCAGGTAGAAGACAAACTGGCTGTTGTTGACTTGGCGCTTATTGCGTGCAGCTTTGGGGAGAGTGATGTGGAACTTCAGGGAGGTGTAGGCAGCCAGGTCAGCCAGATTACTGGGGTTCCTCACCTGCACTGCCGATTTCCCGTTAAACTTCATCGACACACTGACCTGACGATCACAGTGAGAAAAATGACAGGGGAAAACAGACAGGGTCTTAAGAAATTATTGTTTTTGCATTTTTGCGCTGCAGTTTTAAATGGAGCTTGGAGTACCCTGCTAGCAGCCTTTCGCGCCTCAGCAATGAGTTCACGGATTCTCAGGATGTTCTCAGAAATGTTGGACACCTGCATGGAGTGATTCTGCAAGCGATCCAGCTTCTTCATCAACATAGGAATGGTCTCGCTCAGTGCTCCCACTGCACATAACACACATTTGTCATACTATCCTTGTAAGGACCTTCCACTGACATAATTATTAATGCAGCTAATTAATGCTTATGCTAAACCTAACCCTAACATTGACATCAGTAACCAAAGGGTAACATTTTGGCCCTTTTAGGCTTAAACAAAAGGTGCAAAATCATACCAGCCACACACACACACACACACATACACACACACACACACTAACCTGAGCTGTTGGCTTGGCTTAGTGCATCATTGAAGTCATCATTAGTGGTGTTGGATGTTCCGTATGTTCTGTGCCACTCCTCCAGCTGTTGTTTTATAGGAGCCAGTTTCTCCAGCACATTAGCCACAGTGCTGTTAGCCAACGCCGCTGCATTTTTTACTACCAGGATCTCCTGTGATGTGTTCTCTACACACCCATACACACACACACACACACACACACAATATTACTGCTCTAGGTTACGTTTGGTGTTTTCAGATAACTCGGTTATAACTCCGTTTTGCTAGACACCGAACACAAACACAAAAGTCAAACTGCTGACCGTGGGTAAAGTTGAGGGAATTCTGCATTAATGACAGATCCTTCAGCAGCTCGTTCTTTTTCATTTCTGCCTCATGCAGCCGCTTCTTGAAGTCCTGCACCTGAGGCTTCACCTCTGCCCAATTCAAGTCACAAACAAACTTGTCAATAAACACTCGTTCAATGCCAACCTTCATAATCTTCAGATGATCTTCAGAATCTTCAGGGCATCTTAGAGTAATTATGCCACCATTCTACAGTGCCATATATATATATATATATATATATAAAATGAGAATGAGCATCTGAAACATTAATCTCTGTCTCGGTGCTGATTATTGTCATTATTGCTCTATTCTTCTGACGGATCACCTTTATCCTATGATGAAATATTTGTAATCTGATGGGAGAAGTCTCTTCCAGGATGATAGTGGGCCTTATTAATCAAACCTTTAGTAGCGTTGTGTATAAATGCTTGTGTAAGCCAAAACAAACTAATATTTACCATCGGATTTACAAATGTACTCGCGTCACATGCGTATGATGATCTCCTGTCAGTTAAGCCATTTGTTTACGGATTAGGGCAGATCGGCCCATCCTTCTTTTATACAAAGGTATTTCTTTTGTCATAATTGAATGATTACACTGTAAAACATTTCAGGTGGTTAAACTTAGAAATGAAAGTTCACCTGCTGCCTTAAAAACGTGACTAAAGTCAACTTGAAGTTTAAAAAAAAATTATTATTATTATTATTATTTTTTTTAAGTTTTACAAGTAAAGACAATAAATTACTATAAGTTTAATTTTTGAAAGCTTAGAAACTTGAGTTCAATATCCAAAACTTGTCATGACAATTGGAGTTAAAAAGAAGAAATAAGTTTGCATAACTTAATGGGGCTATCATGGTTTACAGTGTAGTTTTATTTGTCTTTAAAAAAAAAAAAAAAAGATCTGTTTGTGTTTGCTCGCTTTCTATATTTTATAATTAATACCAATAATATAAAACTACTGGGTTTTACAACATTTTCTCTGACATAATGAACTAGCATGAGGATATGTTTTTGATAGACTACAAAGCACTTCTATATGCCACCCTTGATACTTGACAGCATTAATCCATATATTAAAGTGCAGTAATCCATGCACATGATATGATTTGAAGCTGGGTTTGTTGTTGTTTTTTATTCACACAAGCAGCATGAGCAGGATACTAAAATTGTTTTTGGAAAACTTTCATGAACCCAAATTTTTGTGTAGATTCTCATGAATAAATCTTTCATGTTCAGCTTGATAAATGAGGCCCAGTATCAACAGCCACGGGCCACAAGAGTCCATTGAATGTTTTGATCAAATGTACCTTTAGTCAGCTCCTGGAGCAGGGTTGATGCCTGTTCTTGTAGTGCCATACTCTTATTTTTAAGGTCACTGGCCTGCTGTGAAAGATTCTGGCCTTTGATATCCTGTGCCAAAAAACAAACAAACAAACAAAAAAAACACAACAGATCTGACTGATCATACACTAGAAGTCATGTTGACCGGTTTTTCCTTAAATTCCAGAAAAAAAATTTTTTCCTAAAATTTAATGCATGGACTCTTTCCCACTTTTTTTTTCCTCTAAATTTTCTTAAATATACATAATATGAATAAAATAAAGATTCATTATACAGAACAATATAACATGTTAATAACGGATTCCCAAGCACCCACAAGCAAGTTTAAGTACATTTTGCATTTAGATAAAAAATTGTTTCTACTGGTAACTGAAGACGGAATATATATTACAGCTAAAGTGGTTATACATCGAATTGAGATGGGTCACTTATTGTCAAGTACGGAACAAAACATTAAGGATACATTAAGTGTTCGATTTATCCGTGTTGAACAATTCATTCAATCATTGGCATATTAACATACACAATACACACAATATCCCAGAGCCCCAGGCCTGCCGTAGCTTAACCTTACCTCCAGGGCCTCTGTATTAGCTTCCTTGGCTAAAGTGTCGGCTTCCCGTATGCTCTCAATAATGCTGGTGTAAGTGCGTGATGCATTCAGAGCTCTCTGGATGAAGTGGTCCTGGTTAGTGTTGGAAATAACGCTGTTGTAAACACGGAGGAACAGGCATTAACTATATGGTCATCGAACAGAACATTTAAATCTGGTGCAAAGGAATCGAAGGAAAGAAGCGAATGATGGAAGTCTCGGACACCTCGAGAGGTTCTTGGAAAGCTGATCGAGAAGCTCGGCATGTTTCTCAGCTGCCTCTACCAGCGGGCTTTTTGAGCTGGAGATAGTGAAATTCTGCACCTTGTTAGTGAGAGGCTGCTTTGCTCCATCCAGCTGAGCAGACAGACGCTCATAATCCTACAGAGGAGAAGGACGAACAAACAGCAGTGAAGAACTCGGGAGGTGGACCTTCTAATACCTGGAAATGCTTCATCATTTGCCTCATCAAGTATTTGTGATTAATATCGATTTTCTACATGATGGTGTGTGTGTGTAGAATCTGACCTCTTTTGCATTCTGCAGCATAAGTAGCATGTCATTGACCTGAGCCATATCATCTTCTGCCATCTGGATCATATCCTCCACCTCCTTCTGCTTTGACTTCAGAGCATTCACTTTTTGCTAGTGATACATCAAAACAAGTCAGGAATGTCTCACAGAGCAATCAATATGATGAAGTTGTCTTTTTTTTCTTTTTTTTTTTTTAAAAATAAGTACATGAACTTTTGACACCAGAAATCTACAATCGCACTTTTTCTGAAATGTCCACTAACAAAGGTTCCTGTTTTTCTGGTACTAGCAGGAACCAAAAGGACACAAAGCTGGGTCTATTAGCAGATTTTTTTTTTAATGAAATAAATATATAAATGTTAATAATAATTATTAATAACTATTAAAGTAAATAAAATATATAAATAACACTTCAAATAACACAACAAAATTTGTCAATGATGGTTTTTATTTCGCCTCTAGGGGGCGCTCTAGAATAATAAAAAAAAAAATTTAATCTCTTTTTGAAAGTAATATTAATATTGTCATGGTGCTGACTGTCTTTAAATGACAACAAGGACATTGTTTGTGGACTAAACAATGGCACTGTTGTAAGCTGTAATGATGCAGTCACTGTCTTCACTGTAAAATAAACTGCAGCCCACTGATACCTATGTGATCCTTTACTTGATATTGAATGTGCAGTAGAAAAATGCCCTTTGTGAGGTACTCTGTGTGTGTGTGTGTGTGTGTGTGTGTGTGTGTTTGTGTGTGTGTGTTTGTGTGTGCGCGCAGGCTGGTGTACCTTGTACTCTTCCAGATGTTTCTGGTTGATGCTGTTGGTTTCAGCTGCACGTGCTAGGTTCTTCACTGCATCGTTAAGAGAGTCTCTCAGGTTCATGAGCTCAGCATTAAACTGATCCAGTTTTTCCCTGATAAACTCCAGTGTATCCTGGTTTGCAGCATTCCGGTCAGCCATCTCTCCCTTCACACGCTCCAGCACTACCGAGAAAACGACAGCATTCAAAAGAGGGACATTCAATCTAAAAATTCAGTGAACTTTTCTCTTCTCACTGCATAAATACAAAAATAAATAAATAATCAAAAGCATCAGATCTTGAATAGTTTTGAAAAGTGCCTCTCGGCTATCTTAAAGCTCGAACTATGTTCTCACTCACACTTCTTGGCTTCAGTCAGCTCGTTCTCTGCTAACTTCCTCTGGTAGTGGGTGCTTTGGAAGCGCATGTCCCTCAACATGGCGAGAACCTCAGGCAGCTTCCGTGACAACTCGTTCTCATCTACATCCTGAGAGCCATTCTGAGATGCTCTGTTCAACAGCTCCAACATGGCTGTGCGCACAAACAGACACATCACATCACATCACATCACATCACCAAAATGCTCTCACGCGTGGATATCATGCAGCGAGTTATTAGAAAGGATGTTTCAGTAAATGCTTTATGATTTGATCATTATTTCCCAACCTTTTATGTCTCTCATGCTGCCTCTGATAAAGTCCAGCAGGCTCTGAGCTCTCTCGTACGTGGCTTTGGTGTTGTTCTTAAGCTTATCTCCTTTTCTTACTGAGATTGACACCTGCAAGATTATTGTGGATATGCTCAGCAGACTGGCCACTACAGTGTCACAGTTTTAACAACGTAGGACCTGGACATGCCTTCTAGTTGAAAAATAAGATATACAGTGCGGTGAAAAAGTATTTGCCCTTCTTCTGTTTTTGTGTACATGTCATCCTAAATAGTTTTAGATCTTCAAACGAAACACAACATAAAATAAAGGTAACCTGAGTAAACACACAATACTGTTTTTATTCATTTATTTTTAATTTAAGCAAAAAAGATATCCAACACCTATCAACCAAGTGAAAAACTAATTACCCCCTTAAACTTAAAATCTGGTTGTGCCACCTTTAGCAGCAATAACTGTAACAAAACGCTTCCAATAACTGGAGATCAGTCTTTTACTTACTTCTAGGACTAGCACTTACTCCTATGCTTTGGATCATTGTCTTGCTGCATATTCCAGTTGCGTTTGAGTTTAAATTTATGGATTTATCTCCTTTAGGATTTTCTGATAGAGAGCAGAATTCATGTTTTCCTAAATTATTACAAGTTACACAGGCCCTGAAGAAGCAAAGCATCCCCACACCATCAAACTACCACCACCATGCTTGAGGTATGATATTCTTTTTGTGGAATTTTGTGTATGGTTTATGCCAGATGTAACAGGACCCCTGTCTTCCAAACTGTTCCACTTTCGACTCATCAATCCACAGAACATTCTCCCAAAATGTTTGAGGATCATTAAGGTGTGTTTTGGCAAAATTCAGATGAGCCTTAATGTTCTTCTGGGTTAGCAGTGGTTTTCTCTTCGCCACTCTTCCATGGAGGCCATTTTTGCCCAGTGTCTTTCTGATAGTGGAGTCATGAACAGTGACCTTGATGCAAGAGAGGCCTGTAGTTCCTTTGATGTTGTCTTTGGCTCTTTTGTGACTTCCTGTATGAGTAGTTGATGTGCTCTTGGAGGAAATTTGGAAGGTCAGCCACTTCTGGGAAGGGTCACTACTGTTCTGAGTTCTCCATTTGGAGATAATGGCTCTCACTGTGGTCCTTTGGAGTCCCAGAGCCTTTGAAATAGCTTTGCAACCAGTCCCAGACTGATGCATTTAAACCATTTTCTTCCTCATCATTTCTGGAATTTTGGCATAGTGTGTTACTGGGTGAGACCTTTTAACAACTTCATGCTGTCGAAAAAGTTCTATTTAAGTGGTGATTTGACTGAAGAGGGCTTGCAGTAATCAGGTCTGGTTGTGTCTAGTCCAGCTGAACCCCATTATGAATGCAGTTTCATAGATTTGGGGAATTAATAACTATGGGGGCAAATACATTTTCACACAGGCCCAGTTGGTATTGGATAACTTTTTTGCTTCAATAAATAACATTATCATTTAAAAACTGTATTTTGTGTTTACTCAGGTTGCCTTTGCTTTTATCTTAGATTTTTAAAAATTTATTTCTGAAACAATTTAGTACAAGATATACACAGAAACAGAAGAAACCAGGATTGGGGGGAAATACTTTTTCACAGCACTGTATACACAGCCACATTTTTGAACACCAAAAATGATACTAACATTAATATCAACTGCAACTTATAGATATACAGTAACTGCTTCAGCAGACAAGTGCAATTTAGTAAAGCACTCTGAATGGTGCACAGAACTGTTTTTATAATCCATACACATGTCTGATATTCATTACTGTCTGAGCTCCAAATCCTCTTCATACCTTCTCGTCCAGCTCAGAGATGTCAGAGACAATGGTCTGCAGATCTCTCTCAAGCAAATCTGCCTGCATCCTGCTGTCATCCAAGGTACTGTTGTAGTTTTCTATGGAATTCTGGGAAAAGGCCAAGATTTGCATAGTTTGAATACTGCCACATAGTACACACAGTAACTGCGAGTAGACATGACATTTAACAGACATGGTTTTACATATTCTTGACGTCAACTATACTCTGCCAGGGACTGTGTGTGTGTGTGTGTGTGTGTGTTTGTGTGTTTGTAAGAGAGAGAGAGAGAGACTCACAGACACATTCATCACAGAAGCAATAAGGTTGCGGAGTTGTGCCCACGCGAGGGAGCTAGCATTGATGTTCTTCAGCTGGAGATCCACAGAGAGGAAGTAGTTGCTCACTATGTCTAGATCCTGCAGTAGCACTGTCACACAGCTATCACATGCTAAACAAATACACACACACACAAATGTACTGAAACAGTTCCCTCAAACAAGCTGCCAAAGGTTTATACCAGTGTTCTTTTGTATGAAGATCTATTTTGTAGCTAGTTTAATATGAGTCGGCATAGGAAAGATGAAATAGAGCAGTAAAATGTACGAGGTTTTTAAATGTGTGTGTGTGTGTGTGTGTGTGTGTGTGTGTGTACTGACGTTCACAGTGGACATCTGCTCCATTAATGACTGGTATACTGTGCTCGTTAGTGCAGCGATCGCATTGTCTCCCTGTCAGAGTGTCCGGGCAGCGGCACTCCCCAGTCCGTGGGTCACAGCGACCTCGTTTACACTCACACTCTGAAAGCCAAGAGACACGCATTAATGTAATAAAGTCTGGGAATCGGATCAAACAAAACTATATAGGAAACAGGGTTGAGTTAATAAATTTGTACTAGTAAAATAATGTGTATGTGTGTTTAAAAAAAAGGCCTCACTCTTGCAGCCATTAGGACCGTAGTCCCAGTGTCCTGGAGCACACTGGCGGCAGTTGGGTCCGTTCACACCTGGTCGACACGCACATGAGCCGTTAACTGGGTCACACGGCTGAACCAGTGCCGCCGCTGCATCACAGTCACACGTATGACAGCCAGCACATGACTCAAAGCCAAATGTGCCATGCTGAACACAAATTATAAACTGCTATTAGCAAAACCAGAGCACACAGCTTAGCTGGACTAAATGAAACAGAACAAACAGAACAGGAAGAACAATTCTGTGGCATACCTCACAGCGATCACAGTGGATGCCAGTAACACCTGGTTTACAGTAACATTGACCCGTGTGAGGGTCACATGAGGCTGTCCCGCAGGGAGAACAGTTGCATTCTAGACCATTGAAAAAAGAAATAATTCAGAAATTAAGAAATTGACAAATATTTTAACAACACAATCATTTTTACACCAGAACTTGCGGGAGCAGCTGAGAACGGTCCGCTGTCATTATACGGTACGAGAGCGGCCTCTAGAGGTGAAATAAAAACCATCACTGACAAATTTTATTGTGTTATTTGAAGTGTTATTTATATATTTTATTTACTTTAATAGTTATTAATA
>JANDJT010000050.1:10735905-10765537 GCA_024331685.1 Stegophilus panzeri
TCATTTAAAAGAAGGCATAAAAGGCAGAACCACCAAACTATCGGTATCGGCCGATATCACTCTGAATAATCGGTTATTTAGTATCAGTGCATCTCTAGTAGTTACATATCTTTCTTTCCATGCACTTTGTTGAAATACACCGAGGTTGCCACAGTAAGTTAGACTGGGTTTATACTTGCTTTTAACTACATACACACATGAGTGTTTACCAACTTAAACAGCAGGGCAGCGTAGCGCATGTAACGCAACGTCTGCAACAGACTGAACTTGTTTTTTTTAGTATTAACCTTAACTGATTTCCCTATAATTGTTAGTATTTGAATGAGAAAAAAAAACCTCTCATGTAGCTTACAGACAGACAGAAAAGTTTGTTTTGTCTGGCAGAAGTTTACTTTTAAATGTGAGCTTATAGTATGTGGTTTGGGAAGCTCGTGACAACAATCACGACAATGGCAGAAAGTTTTAAAGAGAAACTAATGGTGCTCGTCTGTGTGTTTAACATCTACAGTTATTAAAATGGTATATTTCCATGAACAATTGCATGAAACTACTAGGCATTTTACAGGTCGACATGGAAACCTGTCTGAAAGGGATGTTTTGGCTGTAACTGCGGCAGCACGTGCACATAAAATCCCGCATCAAGTTTAACCCTGGCCTTATTGTGTGAAACCCAAGTATATGGATGCAACATATTTCCTGAAGGAAAACAAATTTCCGAATAATAAAAAAAAACATATTGTTTTTTATTGTCGCTCGTCACCCCAGTCTTTGCGCACACATACGACTTCGCTCACACATAAACGCACCTGTACTTGCAGTGGAGCAGCGTGATGCGCTCCTGGTGGGTGTGTCCTCCGGGTGTGTTAACAGACACGGTAAGAGTCTGTGGAGCTTTCTCTTCACTGGCGTACTCTACTACCAGAATGTACTCGCCGGGTAAAGGTACTCGACCACGCAGCTGCACAATGATCTGCGCACACACAATGCACACGTATATAGTTGTCTTGCAAATAGAAGTACGAGCCCATACATAAACTCGAACCAAGTGATATTACATAAAGGAGGAGTTTCCAATGGTTTGGTTCTGACACTCACGTCATTGCCACTGCAGACGGCCATGCTGGGATGCTGAGGTGTAATCTTCTCTACAGAGCACAATCTGAGCTGATCATTATCTGCTCTGCACCTGGCATCGTTACTCGATAGAGATGGGAACTCCTCTAGAGACAGGTACTTATACAGCAAACAACTAGACATGAAAAACACAAAAACTGCCATTCATTTCAACTGTAATTTAATAGGTACTAGCCAAGTCCAATAAAAACATATTCTAACAGTATAGATAATAACTAAACAATTTTAATACTTGCACTAGTACAAAAATAGATTAGATACCATTGTACACCAGAAAACTTGATAACTAGAATCTAATTCATTTTCTTCATACCGTTCCATTCTTAAGCGGTATAGTATTTAAACCAGGATTGCAGCAAAATGAAAAACAAATTAGTTTGTGCAAAAATGTTCTAGAGTGTTCGGTCTTGCATGTGGTTGCTACTGACTTCTGATTGGGCTCGTGTGTTGCGCTGTATATACAAGGTTCGGTCACTGTCAGCTGGAGAATGGGAGCTTCGTAGTACGCGCTGGGCAACAGCACTAGATAGTCCTGCACAAGCACACAGATATAATAAGAGAAAGATATCATGAGAACATCTTCACACTGCCATTTTGTCCAATATGCTAAATCAAACCTGATGATTTCAGAAAAGGTAAAGAAGAGGTAAGTGATGTTTGGGGTACACAAAAAACAAAACTTTATGTATTGACGCCTCTAATAAAGATGAAAAATACTTTTAACAAAATCATATTTAACGTTGTGTTCAGGTTATTGTGACGTGAGAGTGTAAGAGAAACTGAAAACCTCCATAAATATTCAACATAAAGGGGATTTTCTTCCTTTTGTTATTTGCGAGCACCCACACACACACACACACGACCTTAAACATGTAAATGAGTTCTATTTATCTACTTTCATCAACACTGAGCATATAAAATACATTTTGAGTATTTAAAATAAATTAAAGTTGTATAAAAGAAAAGAAAAAAAAAAACCAAAACTTGCCACCCATACTGCATTCACCTCAAGATGGAATTATAGTAATTATGAGCTTCTAATTTAAAAAAATAAAATAAAATAAAGTAATTCATGTCTTCACTGAACTCATAACTGCCGTTATGAATTTATTTGGCTTGCTGGTGAGTGAAGGCTGTAATGTTAGTATGTAAAAGGCAAAGAGGGGTGTAATGTCAGCGTAATTTTAGCATTAAAATCTATATCTCTATCAAAAATCCAGCCATTTTGTATAATGTTGGTCAGCCTTCTATCTACAAACAGTGGTGGAAGAAGTATTCAGATCCTTTACTTAAGAAAAAAAGTACTAATACCACACCATGAAAATACTCCAGTCCTGCATTCAAAAACGTACTTACGTAAACGTATCCAAGTACTTAAAAGTATCAAAAGTAAGCATACTCACTGTGCAGTAAAATGGTCCCTGTCAGTGTTATACCAATACACAGTTTATGATGTTTTTGGATTAATATTATTGCTGCATTATTGTGTATGGTGCATTTTTACTGCTGTAGATGTTAATGCTCATTTTAACTACTTTATATACTGTTGTTTAGTTTCATCTAATCTACATCATATCTATATCATATCATATTCCATAAGATCTTCATATGGTTATAGCATCACTGTCCTGTGAGAACTACATATACCATCTCTAAAAAAAAAAAAGACTAAAAAAAAAAAAATTTAAGAGCCCTGTTTTCAGTGCATTCAATGCATTTTCCAAGGGGGGGGATAGTTTGTTTATTTATTTATTTATTTTATTTAGATTGAGAAATAGGACAATTTTCTCGACCTATAAAGGAACACTTAACCCTTCAGTTTATCACAAACCACATTTGGAGATATGTAGTTTTCACTGGACAGGAAGGGTATAAAGAATTGTCATTTAAAAGTAACTAGTAACTAAAGCTATCAGACAAATGTGGTGGAGTAAAAGGTCCAATCTGCCGCTGTGATATAGTGGAGTAGAAGTAAAGTACAAGTACCGCAAATTTGTACTTAAGTGAAGTACTTGAGTAAATGTACTTAGTTACAGTCAAGCACTGTCTACAAACCCAGTGAAAACGTTATAGTCTTGTTTATGTTTCCATGCAGCACAGAGCAGAACTGTGTCATTACGTAATTCCAACATGATGTGAATGCCCTATGAGTGAACATGACATGAAGCGCACCAGTAGAATGCCTTCAGCTTCGATGACGATGGTCCAAATGCCAGGGTTCAGTACAAATGGCTCTACAAAACTGTTCTGAGGAACGTTTACAAACGTGGGCTCTGAACTGGGAGCAAAAACGATCTGTTTGGACTGCTCCGAACCTGGGCAAAGAGAGCGGCAAGGAAGAAAACAATATTAAAACATCGTACTACGTTAGTTTACGTGTGCATTATTGACTTACTTCTCCGTTATTATTCGGCATAACAGTTTCATTTCAAAAAGTACATGAGCTTCAAATATAACAGTTTTCAAAACAGAAAAATCAGTGAGAGATGAGGGCCATCAATGGCTACTGCACTCGTCAGACATACCTCTTCTGCTGTTGGGATAGGCTGTGATTTTGCCGTGGGAGACGGCATCCTCAGTGCTTACATATCTGAGGATCAAACGCGTGAGATACATGTCCACCTCATTCACGTGCACCGTCAATTTAACTGCGCTCTGAGATAGACAAAAGTGAGGAAAGAGCAGGAGGGAGGAGGGAGGGAAAGAGTGAAATGGGAAAGGGAGGTATACAGCAAAGGTCTATGTTAAAGACCTGGAGTCGGGAAGGTGACTCTAGTCTAGCTGTCTGGGTCTTGTGTGTTTGGAGTAAGTCATTGGTGCAGGTTTGGAGGGGAACAGCAACCGAGCCAATCAAAAGCAAGGCCAGCATTTTGGAAGACCTGCTCACGCATCTGAGAGCAAGCGCATCTGAGAATCAGGAACAGGAAAGCAAGCGGAGGGAGAGACACGGAGGTGGACATAAAGGATGAAGAAGAGGAAGAAAGAAGTTGGACTCACAGTTGCTGCATAGGAAATTCCTGCTCTCTTCCATCACAAAGACACGCCCCCGGATGTCTGTGCCTCCACGGTTAACATAGCGCAACACCACATGGAAGAGATCCGGAGAGCCGACCACCACCTCGACCAGCACCAGCGGCTTTGGAGCGAGAGAACATGCGAAATATAGAGCGAGGGGGAAAGAAGGAAAGAGAGCACAAAAGCAAAGCACTACAGCATACAGCCAATAGCAGCACTCAGTAAACAAACTGTTATACACAGCTCTTGCATCAAGCCCCAAGCAAAGCCAACCTATAATTTATCAAAGATACCCAACTTCACCAATTCTCAGGAAGTGAACATGCATGGGACATAATGACATGGGTACAATATTTCTGCACAATACTCCTAGTAAAACAAATACACTACACATCTCTATGAATAATCAGCACATTCATTTTTAATTTTTTTTTTGCAAACATATTCACCTTCGTGGAACTCAGTTTTCACTCATCCTTATCACTCGACCATTTGCAGTGTTTTTTTCTGCTCATTTTCACCCCAATTTGGTCATCTGCCAATTTCCACTCACCAGCCAGCTCTCCCCCTGTCATACAACAGCTACCAGCTGGGGAGGGTGAAGGTTACCACGTTACCTTTCTCAAAGACATGTGAAGCCAGCCAACTGCATCTTTTTTAAATGCTGCTCATGCTGTGTCACATGGTAACAGCGTAAAACGCTATCTACCCTCTTCTGCATACATGAGCGCATAGACACCCATGATTGGCTAGCATCGCTGTGATTGACAGGGGAGAGAGTAATGCCATCCCACCCACCCAGAAAGCACAGTCGATTTTGCTCAATTGGCTCCCAGCAAGGGCTGGATCCCCCCCGCCCCCCATTCCCCCCTCCAATATCATCAAATGCCAAGAGCATCAATGCTCTTGTCCTTATGAAAACAGGGAAAAAAACAAGACCGTACACAGCAGAGATAAGGGTATGTGAAAAATGACATTACTTTTATTCATTGTAAAAGTTACAAAATGTACCGCTCACTGTTTTTATTTTTTTTTATAAATAAAATGGAATTTAGGGAAAAATATCAAATACAAAAACATAAAAACTTTGAAGAAAATAGAGAAACTTTATTCTGTTGTCCATTCTGAATCTCTCACCTGAATGGGGGACATCTGAGCGTAGCCCCTCCAGCTAAAACCTTCAAATTCCAGTGGATTGTAGCCAAAACGCACCGGCCGCCCATCCAACGCCGTGCCTTCTTCCACCTCAAACCTCAGGTGGTGCAGGTCAGGGAAATAATGATCTGGACGCGGACTAGGAAACAAACCCAGTAGTACGTAGCTTCATAGTGAAAGACAGGAGACACTGTATGTCAAGGATTATGGATTTGGACTTACTGGTTGCATTTGGGTCCCTCCACATTGGGTCTGCACCTACACCTGCCTTTTCTCTCCTCACATGACAGACTAGCAGAACCTCCAATATCACACTGACAACCTGCACACACACACACACACACACACACACGTACACAGTCAGAGGGGCAGGTTATATGGCAAAACTATCATATCAAAACCCTTGAAGATTATTAGTATATGTGCTAATCACAATATTAAGGTTGTGCATTTAAAAACCTGGGAAATTATTTTAAATTATTTTAATGACTGGGTTATAAAAGTGCTAATGAAGAGAAGAAACCTTTTCTTCTTCTGTGTTCCCCTCCTCCACCTTCCCCTACCTCTTACACTGCAGAGGACTTTGCCACTTTCTTTTCCAGCAAGGTTACATCAATCAGGAACCCGTTCTCAACCCCAGACACGCATAGACTGGCTCCTCCACCACGCAACTCTCAACTGTCCTCCTTCTCTCCTCTCTCAGAGACTGATGCCTCAAAACGCCTCTTCTCTAGCCGTCCTACAACCTGTCCCACACTATTACCTGCACTCACACACATCTTTAACACATCCCTCTCTACTGGCACCTTCCCTACCTCATTTAAGCAGGTTACCCCGCTGCTTAAAAAAACGACACTTAACCCTGCTGTGGTTGATAACTACAGACCTGTCTCCCTCCTCCCTTTTCTTTCCAAAATCCTTGAAAGAGACGTTTTTAATCAACTCTTCATTTTTCTCACACAGAACAACCTCCTAGACACCAAGCAGTCTGGCTTCAAAAGCAATCACTCCACAGAGACTGCTCTGCTTTCCGTCACTGAAGCCTTACGACTAGCAAGAGCAACCTCTAGATCACCTGTCCTCATCCTACTCAACCTCTCTGCTGCTTTTGACACTGTGAATCGTCAGATCCCCCTGTCAACTCTCTCCAGCCTGGGCATCACCGGAACAGCTCTGCGCTGGGTGGAATCATATCTCTCAGACAGATCCTTCAAGGTATTGTGGAAGGGAGGAGCTTCTGAAACTCAGCAACTCACAACTGGGGTTCCCCAGGGGTCAGTTCTGGGTCCACTGCTCATTTCTATTTATAATACATGTATGGGGCCTGTGATTAAGTCTCATGGCTTCTCACATCACTGCTATACTGATGACACCTGACTCTATTTGTCCTTCCAGACTGATGATCCATCCATCTCAGCATGCGTCTCTGCATACCTGTCTGACATCTCAAACTGGATGAGGGAACGCCACATTAAGCTCAACTTGGCAAAAACAGAGCTTCTCGTCATCCCTGCTTGCTCGTCAATCAACCACAACCTCACCATACAGCTCAGCTCAACCACACTCAAACCAACCAGGACAGACAGGAAACTTGGGGTGACTTTTGATGACAGCTTGATTTTCACAGACCACATTTCAACAACTGCACAGATCTGTAGGTTCATTCTGTATAACATCAAGAAAATCAAACCCTATCTCAACGAACAGGCTACACAGCTACTAGTCCAGGACTATTAATGCACTACTCTCAGGCCTCCCATCCAGCTCCTTCAAACCTCTTCAGATGTTTCAGAATGCAGCAGCACACCTCGTCTTCAACCAGCCCAAAAGAACCCTTATCACACCCCTCTTCATCTCCCTCCACTGGCTTCCTGTAGCCGCCCGTATCTTATTCAATGCCTTGATGCTCACATACAAGAACATGTCTGGAACAGCACCCCCCTACCTCAACACTCTCCTTGAAGTTTAAGTTCCCTCATGGAACCTGAAACCAGTTAACGACTGACACTTAGTAGTCCCTAATCAGCGTGGCTCAAGGTCCCTTTCCAGAACCTTCAAACTAACCGTCCCTCAGTGGTGGAATGAACTTCCAACCTCAAACCAGACCACAGAATCTGTCACTATTTTCAAAAAACAACTAAAGACCCACATCTTCCGTGAACACGTAACCAACCCCTAACCTGCCAACCCCACATTATTTTTAAAAAATAATACAAAAAACCCCACTGCACTGGTTCTTACACCTCTACTCTGCTCACTTTGCTTCTCTAGAACTTAATTAAAAATCTTGTATGGTAGCATTACTTGTATTGTTCTCCGTGTGATATATCGCTCTGCTTTGGATAAAAGCGTCTGCTAAATGAATAAATATAATAAATGTAATGTAAATGTAATGATATCTGATATATGATAACGGGGAGAATTCCGCTTACTAAACTTAACCAATTGGAGTCTTCGGCACCCAAACGCTTAATAAGTGCTATTAAAAGAAAAGGTGATATTACACAGTGGTAAACTGTCGACTGTCCCTACTTTTTCGGTGTTGAAGTCATCAGATTTGAAATGAGTGTATATTTTCAAAAATAAATTAAATTCACAAAGAAAAACATCAAATCATGTGTTAATAATGTGTTTTCCATATAGTACAGGCTGAATTGAATTTTCAAATGACATGTTTTTTGTTTTGTGCTTGTTGTTTTTTTCGCATTTTCCATACTGTCCCAACTTTTTCAGAATCGGGGTTGTATGATGACAAGATCATTTAGATTAGATTATGATCTAAAAATAAGCTTACCCTGGCACCCAAAGTAGTTTCTATTGTCCAGATGGGAGTAGCCGTCCTTACACACCGCACACGTTCCACTGCACACGTTAGGCTTGCAGTAGCACTGTCCATTACTCTGACAACACACACACACACACACACACACAACATAAAGCTCACGAATGGCCATCTTTAGACCTACCTCACTTACTCCGCCATGCTGGTGTACGCTTATCGTTTTTAAAAGAGCGTGAACTCACCTGACCACACTCTGCCACTTCACTCACTGTCCCTGCAGTGTTACACTCACAGCCTGCACAACACAGCAAGTCATAATCCGACGTCATAAAACGCACTAGAGTCATTTCAATAACAGGTATATTGCTTAGGGAGTGCTGAAAAGGTTTCTTACTTGAACACCCAAACAAGGTATCAGGTGACAAGTTCCAATAAAGGGGCTTGCATCGGTCACAGGCCACACCCTCTACATTGGGCTTGCACTCACAGGAGCCCTAAGGAATACATAGTAGTGATAGTGATGCTGAAATGTGACCGCAGTCAGCTACTAGGTTCATGGTGGGCTTTCTTTCTAAAGCAGGCTACATGGTTTTATAACAACTTTACTAAATAAATGACTTCAAACACAGTTAGTCCTTTAACTATGAAACAAACCCATTTCAGTACTTACCACCTGGGGCAAAATCTCATTCTCCACAGAGCCAGCAGGATTACACGTACCATCTAAATGCCAGTAAAACAAGGGAGAGAGCAATGGAAAAGGAAATGAAAAATAGGATAAGACTGTGAAAGACAGTGTGTGAGCCCAGGCCTGGCTGTAGTCTGTAAGCAAAATCACCTTGGCACAAGGGAAAGTTGTAGGATCCAGAGCTGCATGAGTCACACCTCTGACCCACCACATTGGGTAGACACACACACTGCCCTGAGACCGAATCACACACGCTGAACCGAGAGCCCTCCACTGAGCACTGGCAGGCTGACAGAGAGACACAGAGATCGGGATTAGTATATAAACTACTTCATCAAATTGTATATAATTATACAGGAAACTGTCATTTGGGATGCAGCTCTCCATTTTTAAAGAGAACGAGAAGCTGATACTTCTTAATAATATACGCCTTCATATAAAATATATCCCGCCATCGAATTATATCACCGTTGCCAACGGACACAGAGAGCATGTGTGATGATCGCAAAAATAGGAACAAGTCCACATTTAACCAGTCTCTTTAATAAACTCCGAGTGCAGGCTGTGTGATTAAGACGTTCTGCAGAGAGTGGGCGACTTACGTGAGCAGGTAGGGTAACTGTAGTAGCCCGGAGCGCAGGACTCGCACCTGGGGCCGCTGTAGTTGGGCTTACAGTGGCACTGTCCCGCCGCATTGCAGTTGGAGTCTAGCGATGTCCTTGGGTCGCAGGTGCACACTGGGGGGAAAAAAAGAGTCACAGAAGATGCACAGAGCTACAGTTAAAGATTACAGCAAGTACGTTAGAAGAGTGTGGGTGTGCAGGGGACAACAAGTGTGTTTATGTGCGTATGCATGTGTTTTCTTACCCTCACAGTTGGGATAGGAGTGGAAGCCAGAGCGACACTGATCACAGCGAGGGCCTGTAAATTCCGAGCGACACACACAACGACCGGATGAGTCACAACCACCAGGTAGAGAGCCTACAGTGCTACAGCCACACACTACACACACACACACAGAGAGAGAGAGAGAGAGAGAGAGAGAGAGAGAGAAAATTCACTTTGTGTAGTCATGAACCTGAACACATATTAATCTGAAAATGTACTTGCATGTGTGTGTACTGTGTAACCGAAGACATAAGTGTATAGCATAGAGAGATTAGACTTGGCACACACTCACGCTGACACAGAGGGTAGTTGAAATAGCCGGGAGCACACTGGTCGCATGAATAGCCATAAAAGCCGCTTCTACACACACACTGTCCTGTTACCACATCACATGACCCGTCCTGACAACCTGGGCCTGTGCACTGACAGCCTAGAGGAGGGACAGAGAGTCAGATACACTGTGTGTGCGTGTGTGTGCACTCTTGAACAACAGTCAGTTGCCTTTGTTCATGGGTGGTATTTCTTTCCCACAAATGCCTCAAATATGCAACAGGCAAACAGGATTATAGCTGGCTAGCACAAACACACACATTTTGAACAACAGACCACCAATACAAGTGTGTTTGTGTTTGTTTGTATGTGTGTTTGCTCAGATGCTGGCTGCTACAGTTCCCTGCAAACTTCTCTCAAGTTGCCCCCGTCGCCCCCCCGACACACACACACAGACACATAAATCAGGTGCAGAAAACCCCCTCTTCTTAATTAAGGCTACTTTCCCACTGAACCATAAATACCATAAATTTACAAACTGCAACAGCGCTTCCTCCATATGCCACTGGTCCCGTACCAAATATTCCAACTGTGTGATTTCTGGTATGTATTTAAATCTACAGTGCATGGGGGTTTTTTCTGTCAAAAGTGAAAGCCCACATTAAGAAATGTTCATTCTCAAGTAGCCTGCAACAGCATTTATCTAACAGAGAGAGAAAAAGTTCCAAAATCTTATATCCAGCTGTTTTAAGATACCAACAGGAACTAATGTTCATGCAGGTCTAGCAGCACTATTCATTCAGTGTCAAACAAAATGCAACACATGTCAAACTATACTGTACTCTATTATGCTATACTTTACTCTACTATAATATAATAGACTATACTATGTTATACTTCAGTATAATATACTCTACTATACTATGCTATATTCAACTATAACATACTATACTCTACTACTATACTATGATATACTAGAATATAATATACTATACTAGTATACTATACTATACTCTACTATAATATATTATACCCTACTCTACTCTACTCTACTATACTCTTATTGAGTAATTTAATTTCTGCCAGTGTTAGACAAAGTAATATTATTATAATTGTTTTATAACATTATTTTATTAGTCATTGTGTGTGTTTGTTTTCTTACGATAGCAGTTGAGGCCGTAGTACCCAGGAGCACAGGTGTCGCAGTGTTGTCCTGTGAAACCAGGTTTACACGCGCAGGTCCGTGTGTTGGGGTCTGCCCTACACGAATTTCCCTCTGTGCCTGCCGCATTACACTCACAGTCTACAAAAACAGACACACACACACACACACACACACCCCGAGTGCAGAGACAATTTTGAGCATCAAATTTCATATAGCAAGACAAGAGAAGAAAGGGTGAAAATTAAGAGATAAGTCTTACTAATGATCTCTCCTGCAGGTCGAGCCTCTCCGTTGATATTAGTCGGGAAGGTGGGAGTGGCCACTAAAGCAAACACAAACAAACATAACAACACATTAGATTCAATATCATGCATTTATCCATTCATGTTGAAATGAATATTTTGGAATAACTTGGTAACCGCTGTATCTGCGTGTGTTGTTACTACTGTGCTGTGTTGTATAGCAGTTAAAGGCATTCTTGTATTATATTTGTTTTCTTTCTTCATAGCCACCACAATCACTATTACACTCATTCTGCTCTAATGTCCAAATGCAGGATAGTAGTGTTGCAAATAGTAGTGTTGCAGGATAGTAGTGTTGTAAAATATCATTTTCTGTAAATCTGCACAAATAAAATTAGACAGTGGGCCATATTTGGCTCACAGGCCTTGGGTTTATCACCTGTGACTTACATGCTTCTGAAACTGAAATGAAGATGATCACACACACACACACGCGCGCGCGCACACATGCACACACACTCACAATAGCAGGCCGGGAAGTTCTCATATCCTTCTGCACAAGAGTCACAGTTCTCTCCGGTGTAGTTGGGCTTACAGTAGCAGCGACCTGTCAGATCCTCACATGTACCTTCAGTGAAATCTGACTCACACAAACACTCTGTACACACAGAGAGAGAGAGAGAGAGAGAGAGAGAGAGAGCGCCTCAGACAGATACACTGGAACACTGGTGTTGAGTCCATAGGAATTGACGTGAGATATTGTTTCTATTTGGTTGCACACTCACTTGAACAGGCCAGTGGAGACTCCAGAGGGTGGTCAGGTGACCTGTAGTATCCTGGTATGCAGCGCTCACAGTTGTTTCCTGTAGTGTGGTGCTGCACAGACAGGAAATGCCAAGATCATTAAACATATCTGATATTTCTAGTGCAACAGTACATCAGTCGATATTAATTCACTTGCTTGTATATCGGTGTGTTTGCCTACCTGACACTCCATACACACTCCTCCTCCCCGGTACTCGCCCTGCATGCTCAGACTGGCTCTTCTCCGGTCTACCACAGGGTCATAGTAACACTCAAACGAGTGTCTATGGCAGTTACACTCTGCAGGCAGAAACACAGGAACGTATTACTGATCACTGTTGCTTTAAATGGATGGGGCAGAGGGGTGGCACAGGGGTGGCAGAGGGGTGGCAGAGGGGCGGATAAAACTGACCGGGATAAGGATAACAGATTCAAATGAAACTGCACGCAAAGAAAACAAAAGGAGCACAGACATGAGAAACACACACACACACACACACACACACACACACACACACACAAGGGAACAAGGGAGTTTCAGTCACACACACAAAAATTTTTTTTACAAAAATGAAAAAGAACAGTATTGAGATGGAGTGCACATAAACATCCAGCACAATAAGACACTTAAAAAGTGAATCTTAAAATAAGTTATTATTAAAATTGTATTTAACGTAAACTAAAATGTAGCAAGCCGATGAGGTGGCAACGAGCCCTTACTCAAAATATTTCTAGAAATTAATTTTTTTTTTCCAGAATGATTCACATTTTCACTCAGTAGTCGCATGAGCACATAAATAAAGGAAAAATTCAAAGCTGTTTAAATAAACCTTTCCAGTACAAGTTCATCATGAAAGCATCAATTCCATAACCACGCCATTAATGCTGTTTATATGTCTGAAGGTAACATCTGTGTTTTCTGCGTTATTTGGATTCGTTAATTGAAGGGTTCGGTTTACATAAAAGAAAGAAAACAAAGTTAATATCCGCCAGACGCTTCAGTCGAAATCCCTCTAGAGTATGAAGTGTTTAAGCGTATTTCAAAGCCCCTTTTAACATCCTATCTTTTATAATTACTGTCATTAAAAGATTTTCACAGAGATAATGACAGCTGGTTGAAAGGAGAAAGCACTCGCAAGGTACTAATACCTACACATGAAACAAAATAAAAGACTTCATTCCCTCAACCTACTGTCATGCGTTTAGTCAAAATCTTTTACTGACAGTAATTATACAAGCATGAAGTATAAAACATTACAAAAAGAACATTACCATGTTTATATATATATATATATAGATGAACTGCTTTTGCTGGCGTTTCTCAACATGGCTCTGCTAAAAGACGTGTTAAAACCTCAATGTCCCACAGTGTGTGTGTGTGTGAGAGTGTGTGTGTGTGTGTGTGTGTGTGTGTGTGAGCTACACATTTGTACTTGATATCTAACATCCCGCTCTAACAATCTGTTTGAAAGCTGTTATAAAAGCTTTCCAACACACACACACACACACACACACACACACAACCACAGTGACTAGGAGCGTTTATTAATGTAGAATGTACAACATGTGATCTCTTCCTCGTCACTCACACGCTCGCAGCCTAGACGAGATAATGCCTCGCTTCTTCTCAGACTTGAATGAACATTGTAGTAAGCCGGGTTTACTGACACTGCAGTTAATCTGCAGCTGCTTCCCTTCTGTTGTTGTTTTTTTTTTCTTTTTTCTCCAGTGGTTGTTTATAGGACATGTGATATTGTAAAATATATGCAGCGATGGACTAATCATACTAATCATAATCATCGGACTAATCGTACAAACTTGAATGTGTGGCCCAGTCCCATGTCATGCTTACCCAGAAGTCAGAGTCGGAAAAGAAAAGCAACAAACATATTCGAGCGTTCATGTCTTTTGCAAAAGTCAATGTGGAGTTTTTGTTTTCTGCAATAAAGAGAAATTTGGGTGACTGTTACATCGACCATAACACTCGTGCTTTTTGAACAGTCCGTTCCAGATGTCATCCCCCATTTTGGGATAATCTTGAGTTCAGGGCTCTGTGCAGGCCAATCAAATTCTTTGGCGAACCACGTCTTCATGGATCTGGCTTTATGTACAGGGGGACCAGGTTTGTGCCTCTTAGTTCCAGTGAGGGGAAACAGTAATGTTACAGCATACAAAGATATCCTATTAAAATCCTTTGTGCTTTTGGCAGACACCCTTATCCAGAGCAACTTACGTTTATACAACTGAGCAACTGATGGTTAAGGGCCTTGCCCAAGGGCCCAACAGTGGTAGCTTGGCAGTGCTGGGGCTTGAAATCCTGACCTTCTGATCAGTAACCTAGAGCCTTTAACCACTGAGCAACCACTGCCCTGAGTTGAGGGTAAAGGGTTTTGGCTCAACGGCGGTAGCTTGGCAGTGCTGGGAATTTCAATCACAATCTTCCATTCAGTCATCCAACGTCTTAAACGCTGAGCTACAACTGCCATATATGGTCGAGATGGTCACATGGCCACAAACATTTGGCCATATAGTGCATGTAATATATTTTGGTTTTGTACATCATCTTACTTTTCACTGAATGTTATTTATCTATTGCTCTTGACTGGCGTTATCAATAAGCATGTACGTATATATATGTACAGTATTTATGTATGTTTGTACGCCTCTGTTGGTCTGTTACTTGGTCTGTTGTTGGTCTGTTAAAAGCCCGTGTGCACATAATGGAGTGGCCACACTCTAAGAATATTGCCTTTAGAAAGGCATGCCCATACGCGCCATGATGCATGATTACATAAATATAAGCATGTGCATGATTTACGACCAGAGTAGCATGACCAACACCTCTGGCTTTTTACCTCCGAAGAAAGCAGTGGCACTGTGTTCTTCCGAGAGACACATGCTGAGATTGTCAGGGAAGATTAGTTTGGAACGAAAGAGTGGAGAAACTCACGTTCACACTCATTAGCACTGTAAGTGGTGGCTGGTTTCCATGGCAACTGGTTGAATCCGGGGCAACAGTGGTCACATGATGTGCCACAAGTGTTGTGCTGGCAGTCGCACTGAAGCCTGCAATGACAAAGGAGAATGGAAGGAAAACAGTGAGACAGTGAGAGTGGGCTTGTCAATGGGCATCATATGAGCAGCACAAAAACTTCAAGTGCCGCTGTTCAAGAGGATAAAAGTGTCTCATTGACCTGAGAGACCCTGAGAGGCTACAATAAGAAAAAGGGAGACAGAAAGACAGAAGAAATGGGGGGGGGACCTGAAAACATTATTTCAACTGATTAATGGAAATCTGGAGCAGGACTGTTTTGTGTATGTGTGTGTGTGTGTGTGTGTGTGTGTGTGTGTGTGTGTGTGTGTGTTCATGTGAGCGTACAAATTACACTTAAGTAAATAACTTGTATAATCACCCTCTATTAATAATCTAAAAAAAACCTCATGTTTTAAAGGATTTTGTAAGCTGCAATATATCATGTCTATGAAAATATCCCAAGAATCCCCATGGACCAATCTGTGAACTGTGATCCTCTACACTTCTGTGTATTTTTTACTAAAAAACACGACCGAGTGAGGCTTCGGCGAACGCATTCTGACACTCAGGAAAGAATGTGAGAAGTATAAACTGTTCCATTAAGAATGACATGCGGATATTACAAATATATACACACACTGTGCCATTTCACTGTCAGTACAAATTATACACTATTGAGTCTCAACACGCACACACGCACAGTGGGTATTTCTGGATGTTCAGTAACAGTGTAATCTACACACCAGGATGCACTATGGGAAGAAGGCAAGCCGGCAGAAGCAGTGTGATGCTCTGAACAATGTTCTGCTGGGAAACTTTTTGTGTCCTGGCATTCAAATTGGTGCTTTGACACATATGACCTACCTAAACATTGTTGCAGACCAAGTATGGTAACGGTATATCCTAATGTCAGTGGCCTCTTTTAGCAGCATAATGCGTCCTGCTACACTGCAAAAATTGTTCAGGAACGGATTCAGGAACATGACAAAGAGTTCAAGATGTTGACTTGGTCTCCAAATCCCCTGGACCTCAATCCAATCGAGCATCTGTGGGACGTGCTGGACAAACAAGTCTGATCCATGGAGGCCCCACCTCATAGCTTACAGGATCTGCTGGTAGCGTCTTGGTGCCAGATACGACAGCACACCTTCGGAGATCTTGTGGAGTCCTTGCCTCGAAAGCTCAGAGCTGTTTTGCTGGCACAAGGGGGACTTACACCATATTAGGCAGGTGGTTTGAATGTTATGGCTGATCGGTATATATTTATTACTCTTTTAATTCACTATTTCCAGTTGCCAAGTAATAAAATGACAATTTTTGGTTAAATCAATGCACAATTCTATGAAGCAGCTCATGCTTGAAAGGAAAACCCGACTGACTGCTCATCTGCTATTCATAATTTTAAGCATAAATATTTGGTCCTCAAGCAAAGCAACGCCTGCTTAAGATTAAGGATGATTAAGATGCTGTCTCCTCCTCCGATGTCCTTCATTTAAAAAAAAACATCAACAAACAAACAAAAAAAACATTTGTTTGCACTTCACAGGGACAATATGATGAATTAATGAATGTAATCTTCAATAACTGTTTTATCCTGGTCAGGGTCACAGATCCAGAGTCAACCCTGGCACTGGGAGCAAGGTGGGAGAATTCACCCCGGATGGGATGTAAGTCAGTCGCATGGCCAAAGAAATTCATTACAAATGTCATATTTATGTATTCAGTATTGGCCTCAAATGGCATTCTGTAGGTCTGAGTATATATTTACAGACCAAAATGAAATAAATTTCGGTGTGACACGTTGTGGTTGGTAGAGATGCACCGATGTATTGGCAGATAAAGGTGATTTTTCACACTCTCTGCCATCGGCTGATAGTTTAAAAACATCCGATGATCAAAAGAGGGTGGGAAAACACATGAAATTCGTGCTGTGTTTAAAGATGATGTCTCTTGTGTGGAATGACAACAAAACTGCAGTTTGTAAGCTCTGTAAGCTCTGAATTGCTAAAATTTACACCGGACGCTGCAGCAGTGAATCAGGAGTTTCGGTGTCGAGTCAAATTTTTTTTGCCGTGCTGCTCGTGCTGAATTAAAGCGCCAGTACACGGTTGAAAGATTTAAATGAAGATGAGTTGCCAAAAAAAAGTATATATATTGCACAGAAAAATATATTTGTAGAGTAGTATATTTCATATCCACTTAATGTTGATATATATAAAAAGTTGATATTATATATTACCAGTTTGATGTTCAATGATGAAGTAGAAATGCTTTTGTTTGTGGAGAGTGAATGTTAATATGAATTAATAACATTCAATAAGTTAAGAAATCTTACTTTAATCTTCAGAATTTAGTTCATGTGTTAATGTTAATTAGAGTAATGTGTCTTCTGTTTATGAGACCAGTTACTGTGAAACAACTTGTTGAAATGGAGAGAATAAAGCTTTTATTTGCATTTCTTTCAGAATTGTGGAATTAATTATTATTCATTTAAAAAAAGGTATAAAAGGCAAAAATATCAGTATCTGGTATCGGTATTGACCGATATCACTCTGAATAATCGGTTGTCGGTATCGGCTGAGAAATTTAGTATCGGTGCATCTCTAGTGGTTACATTAAAGTGTCAGACAATACCACTCCTCACTCAAGTCAATATCATGCACGAATATTTGACTTTACCCTGCATACACAAATTCCCGTGTTGTAACAGAACGCAGGGCTGTATTTATATCTGAGGTCTGAAAATCAGTGTGCGCAGTGTTGATATTAACTCCACTCTCCTCAACTAAACTCTGAATCCTGCCTCGTAGTCATCACACCTGAACTCCATGATTACTGATCCCATGTTATAGCTCTGTACGGAAAGCACAATCTGTGCAACTGATACTTTTCAAAGAAAGCAACAATATAAATGATCAGGGTCCATAAGCACATACCATGATTTTAGCATTATAAGATTCCACATACTAAACATGCTAAAGGCACAGTATTCCCTCACACGTTCTCTCTTTATCAGTTCAGCTCATCATCACTCATACACCTTTACTCGCTCGACATCAAACCCGTGTCTACGACTTTAGATTCCATTTTTCAAAATACAAGTTCAATACAACAAAGTTATTATTTGTAAGAACATGAATGGGATCTGGGCTTTAAGCAAATATTGTGGTTATGATTAAAGGTGATTAAAAGGTCCCATGAGAATTTACATAACCTTAGAAACAGGGTTTCCATCTAACTGCTCTGAATGCTGAATTTGTACAGAAGAAAATCCATTGCAGAAATGGGTGTACTTTTCTGAAATTTGCTTGAAATTCATAAAACATTGTGAAACAGCAAACAGACATGCACCTCCAGACGTGCACTCGTGATAACAAACACAAAATCACAGCCAAGACAATGCTTGACGTGCACACACCATCAAATCTACATCTGTTCCATGTCAGTATAATCTACTGAGGGCCTCTGGGGTTTCTATATCCAGCTCTGTGTGGAGATGAGGAGATTTTATGCTGATGGCGCTGACACTTTTCCAGATGATCTCACTCAAACCTAAAGCAGCGGGATTCACAGGGACAAGAGGCAGACACTGAGCAGGAGCCTGTTTCCCAATCCCGGCACCACTATAGCTTCTTCCAGAGCCAGAAAAAAAGTCTGAATTCCTGAAAAATTAAACAAACCACCTGCCAGTCTACAGATGGTGCCCGTTTCATGTCTAGGACATTTTTCTAAATATTACTACAGCCAGGCCTGGATTAAGAAGTCAGAGGCCCCTGGGCTCAATGTCTTGTAATTTATCGTCCTGTATATTTACTGTCCTGTGTATTTATTGTTTTGTTCTGTGTATTTATTGTTTTGCACTCGTCTCACACTGTTGTGTATTTGCACTTTATGTAGTCTTGCGTACTATTTCGTGCTGCACCATGGTCCTGAAGAAACTTCATTTCATTCCACTGTATACAAGCTATATAGAGGAATGATAATAAACCTGACTTGACTCATCTGCTATAACCCCCTCCACTGATATATACATAGACCTATAGATCCGGACATCAAAAACAGAGTTAAATACAGTCTCTCTGAATGTTTGGAGAATGCAAGATGTCAAGATCTTTTGTGTGTGTGTGTGTGTGTGTGTGTGTGCGCACCTGAAAGCTAGCTCAACCTTGAGGGGAATGCAGTGTAATTCTTTAGGTCCTGTATGTACATGCGAGTATGTTAGTGTATGAGATCATATACTCTATATGCATGAACATGCCTGCATTACCTGACTCCTGACAGGCATGATTATGGTTAGAGTGAAGTTGAAGCTGACACACACACACACACACACACACACACTTTTTTCCTGTTAGTATACTACGCTCCACAATATAATCATGAATTATGAACCTGTTTTGACAAACCTGCATGCTGCATATTGACAGGCTGTGGCAATAAATGCTTTAAAAATGTTTTTTTTTTTTTTGAACAGTCGTATTACACATTATCCATGTGTAATCATCTTTTCTATGTGTAAGTTAGCACAGTGCCCTCCACTAATATTGGCACCCTCGGTAAATATGAGCAAAGAAAGCTGTGAAAAAGCTGCCACTATTGGGTCCATGAGCAAGGCCCTTAACCCTCAATTTCTCAGATTTATAAATGAGATAAATGTTCATCACTCTGGGTAAGAGCATCTGCCAAATGCCACAAAATGTTAAAAAAAAATTCACAAAAATACTCACAAAAATTCACAGAAAAAAAACAACAATTGCAAACAAAACACAGGTTTATCAAAAAAAAAATATACATATAAATATAGGTTTGCAACAATTACTAGCACTCTTTTAGTAAATACGTTGTGCTACCTCCCTTTGCCAAGATAACAGCTCTGAGTTTTCTCCTATAATGCCTGATGATATTGGAGAATACATGGCAAGGGATCTAAGGCCATTTCTCCATACAGAATATCTCCAGATCCTTCAAATTTAGAGGTCCGTGCTGTTGGACTCTCCTCTTCAGTTTACCCCACAGGTTTTATAAGGTTTTATAAGTCAGGGGACTGGGATGGCAATGGCAGAACCTTGATTTTGTGGTCAGTAAACCATTTTTGCGTTGATTTTGATGTATGTTTTGGATCATTGTTCTCCTGGAAGATCCAACTACGGCCCATTTTAAACTTTCTGGCAGAGGCAGTCAGGTTTTCATTTAATATCTGTTGATATTTAATATAGTCCATGATGCCATGTATCCTAATAAAATGTCCAGGTCCTCTAGCAGAAAAACAGCCCCAAAACATTAAAGAGCCACCACCATATTTAACCGTGGTCATGAAGTACTTTTCCATATGGCTACCCCTCTCTGTGTGCCAAAACCACCTCTGGTGTTTATTACCAAAAAGCTCTATTTTGGACAATAGAATCTGATCCCATTTGAAGTTGAAACCCTTCCAAACAACTTTTGGTGATGTAGATGACTTCAGATTGTAGTTTTGGAGACTTTCTGACCCCAAGACACAACTAACTTCTGCAATTCTCCAGCTGTGATCCTTGGAGATTTTTTGGCCACTCGAACCGTCCTCTTCACAGTGCATTGAGACAATATAGACACATCCAATTCCAGGTTGATTCATAACATTTCCAGTTGACTGGAACTTCTTAATTATTGCCCTGATGATGGAAATGGGCATTTTCAATGCTTGTGCTATTTTCTTATAGTTCAACAACCTTTTGCCGCACATCACAGCTATATTCCTTGGTCTTACCCATTGTTATGAATGACTTAGGGAATTAGGCCTATGTGTTACCTCATATTTATATGTCTGTGAAACAGGAAGTCAATATCCTGTTCCTAGTCACCCAGGTGTACTAACAAAATGTAAAATATCAATGGGAATATACTTCAAATACATTTTTCTCATATGAATTCAGAGGGGTGCCAATAATTGTTGCACACCTATATTTAACAAAGATTTTTTTTTTTTAATAAACCTGTGTTTTGTTTTTGTTTGAATTGTTTGATATCCATGAGTGCAGAGTATTTTTGTGAATTATTTGAACAAAAGATCAAAAGGTTAAAAAATAAAGACAATTTTTCCACAGCCTTCTTTGCTCATATTTACCAAGGGTGCCAATATTAATGGAGGGCACTGTATATGTTTTTACCTCCAGGAGAGGATTATCTTTTACCACCACACAGCTGATATCTCACATTGTAACCTTGAGCTACTAACCCCGAATTAATAAGATAGATAAAACTAGAAGAAATAAGAACTGTTTAGAAGTTAAAAGTTCCAAAAAAACGAGAAAAAAAAAACAGATTTCTTTCGGAACATAACAGAGGTTAAGAATGAAATGTCAAAGTTAAGATATATGAGACGTAATTAAATAGTAAAATTTTTTGAAATTATTTTTGAAAAGACCAGGTGGTAGACCTAGACGACCAAAAGATCTCTTACTTGTAGGGGTCATTGGGGTCAATAGCGTTGCAGGCTTCAGCATGCCCATTGCACACACACCTCCCTCCAATGCTGATGTCTTTAATGCTATAGTAATACTGCAAAGAAAATACAGAGGAAATATCAATGCAGAAAAGAACATTCCATTATAAAAGAAGTCAAAGTAAAACACAGGACATTTCTCGCTAATGTTTCCATTTGGTTATGTCTTTTCTAACTAAATCAGCAGATCACATTCCTTTTCAATGGACCAGTGTTATTGATAAGCTTGTTTTTGCCATATTGTTCTCCTGGCAGATAAGGCTGGGCTCTCTGAGTGCTTTGTGCAATTTCACAGTAGGTTTGGGACATAATTTCTTGTTCATCGTGATTGTTCACTTGAGCTGCATCTTACCCGGCGTGTAACAGTGGGGTCTCTCAGTGCTTTGCCCATCAGGTGGCCCAGCAGTGTGTTGGTGCGCAGGAATCGCAGGCGGATGTTGGTGGCTTTGGTGAATTCCCTTAGCACAGGCGAGTAGGAAAAGTTCATGGCTCCGGGTCGCCCGTTAACCAGCGACACCACAATCTGAGTGTGAAGCGTAGAGAACACACTCATTAAGTGAAAACAAATGGATTTCTCCATTTTTTAAGATTTGTCCACAAGCCACGATTCATCAAGACTTACTACTCCTATTTATTCAAAATGATCCCGATGACCCAGTACTTACAGAGAACACGAACATGACACATACAAAATGTACATGCTAGAAAGACGGAACGTATGTAGATATTTTAATGCTCTTTGAAGCTCGTTATCTTAACAACAGGCATTGCCACAATGCAGCTTGCAAACCTTGCTGCAGATGCAACATTGGTAAGAAAAAAACTCTCCGAGATGACATGCAGAAGAAAACTAGAATCCTCTAAATCCTCTTCTGACACTAGATAGTGAGATTTTGTTCATTACAGTACACAGTCATATAGTTTAGTCTAGTCACGGTCTAGTTTATCTGGGGATCAGGTTGCTCAGTCTGGTACTGTTTCAGGTTGAAATAACATTTTAAGACTGCAGTTAGATGACTGGATCAGAATCATTACCTCGCCATTCTCCAGAGGCACTATACGAGAATATTCTGTTGTGCAGATGACGTCATTGTCATGGTTGATGCGCTCAATGGTCCTTTGGCCAAATCGCTCAATGCAGTCCCTCTTGGAGGCTGTGAATCAAAGCACAGAAAACACACAGACAAGTTTCACTCTAAAATGCTAGTACGCCAGTAACAATAGCACTCATAAGTAAGAATATTAATGACACGACACATACCGTTTGATATTATGAAGAACACAGAACACAGACATACTAAGAGAAATTTTCAAATATGGAGAGTGACCAAATATCCACTAGACTGCGGACTGCGGACCTTTTCTCAAAATCCTTCATTGTAGTTTTTCACTTGACCATCTTCCCAATACAAGGTAATGAAAAGCCACTCACAGTCTCCTAACACTAGATGTCATGAACAGGTTTTGAAATACTACTGCTTTGCTGGTGCTGGTACATGTGTATTACGGACAGCGGTGTTCCGGTGATTTTCAAACACCTCAGTGTCACGAATCAAAAATATCCAGCTAACAATAGTGCTGTGATTGAAGTCTAGAGCACAAATAATGTACTGTGCATGGACGAATGAGCTGTTCTTTGTATCTGTGTATCTACAAGGTGGACCATCCCAGCAAACAGGGGACATCCCTCGGACGTTGCGAACGTCCACTTAGGTCCACATTTGGTCCGGTTTATAACGTTCCGAGGACGTCAGAGGATATCAAATCATAACACTACTGAATGTGTTCATTTCAGCGAAAGTCCCCTAAGCGTCCCGAATGGCCGCTGGAATTCCTGTGAACGTCCCCTTGAACATCCGTAGGACGTCAAGGGGACCCTACACATGGACGTCAATGGGGACGTTCATAGAGGCCACTTAGGGGACGTCCTGGGGACCTTTTTTTGTCAGCTGGGGTTACGGCAGTGGACCATTACAAAGTGGTAGGTGTATATTATGCACTGTTTAAAAACTGCTGCTACTCTGCAGATGCACTCGTACCAGCGCCGTTCACACGGTCATGTCAATACCAAATATAGTCCATCACCCAAATAATACCTGGTCAATAATATCTGGTGGTGCTGCAGGGGTGCCTTTCTACTGATAGACAGGGTCCCAGGAAACAGAGAATGCTATAAAACCATTCAATAAGTATTCAACAGATTTCTAAACAGGTTTAAATCTGCAATGTTCCAAAAGCAACGTTCCTGCAATGTTCTAAAACGTCAAATGTATAATGTTTTGCTTCACTGAATTAGAATGCTCTTCACATCTGGTCCCATATGGTCCAAGTTTTACAAAAACATTATGGACACATTTGTGTTAACATGTATTAGGTATCATTTCTGATAATAAGAAAGAAGGTGATTCTTCTCTTATTTTTTGCGTTAAATTACACACTGCTCAGACACGTTCAGCACAACTCCGAACTCACACCGCAAATAGATACGGAATCTTTGCTCACTCCATGCACACTCTGTTATCTCCTCTCTCTGACCTCTCCCATATTCAGAGGTGTTGGTGGAACAGAGAATAGTGAGTTTAGGCCAACAACAGAACATTATGTTACAGTGTGGTGACAACGCCAGCGCTTCAGATGCCAGCGAGGGCAACGGTGCCCTTTATTGTTGGTTATGAGTTGTTTTTTCTCCTGCTCTTCGCTATGAGAGTGAAGGCCTTCACTGCAAATCCAAAACAACGGGGATACTAAATGTGCAAGCGTGCACTGTAATCTGACTAGCTGCGACCCGATTTCATCTCAGGTCATCTGATGAGCTCATGATCATTTCATTAGGTGGATAATTTACTTGCTAATTTTAAGAAATTCCTTTCAACTTTGTAATGGAGATTAAAGTAAAGCATAATTATTCAACTTTGTAATGGAGATTAAAGTAAAGCATAATTATTCAACTTTGTAATGGTGATTAAAGTAAAGCATAATTATTCACCCCCCCAACCCCCAACCCTACCTCCAACACTACTTGCTGGAATCATCTTTGTCTGTGATTACAAGTCTTCTAGGATATGTCTCTCTCAGCTTTGCACATCTGGATCCTGATTCTTCTTGACAAAATTGCTCAAGCTCTGTCAGATTGGATGAAGACTGTTGGTGAACAGCACTGGTTCTCATTCACCCATTCACACACACACACTCATACACCAATGGTAGAAGAGCTCGCCATGCAAGGCGCTAGCTTGGCATCAGGAGCAATTTGGGGTTCAGTGTCTTGCCTAAGGAATCGAACCACCAACCCTACGATTAGTGGACACCCCGCTCTACCACCTGAGCCACAGCTGCCCCACAATATTGATTGAGAGATGACATCTTAGGTCATTTCTCAGTCACTTACCTGCATGCCAACTTTCCTGCTAATTTCCCTTCTAAAGACGATTAACCAATTACCCAACACTGCCCCTCTACTACAGGCATGAGTGAGTACTATTACTCTACTCAGCCTACTTTTGTGCTAATATAGAGGAGAACCGCTAGTCAATGAAGTAGAGAGGATCAGAGATGCATTATGCATGAGATGTATGTTAACAGTGTACTCACAGGCAAAGAACTGCCATGGCTGGTATGTCTTCCCAAAGTCGACGGAGTGCTCCAGGACCCACAGGTCAGGTCTTGGAGAGTTTGCAAATTTGATGAGCACATAAGCCACATGGAAGAGCTGTTGGAGACAAGAAACATAGATTACATATCATTTGACACAAACAGCCATATCATATACTGTGTGCAATCCCAGTGAACCCAGTAAAGTCTGTCAATCCAATGTGCTTGGTGGAAAAACTGACACCAGTTTACAATACCCATGTTTTTTTGTTGCCGTTTTACATAAAACAATACTTTTTCCTCCACAGAATATCAAGCGTACTGTTAGAGTTGGCAGGGTGTGCCGTAAAGATTGGGTTTCAGTTAGCATGTCAGCATAACATGCAACGTTATGCTATGATCCCACTGAGACTATTAGTGTAATCACTTTCATATTTTGAGATACACCAGACTTTGAGCTCACACAGTCAGAGTACCAAACACGTGTTCTCCCAAGGATGACTAAATCAAAGGGAAGAAGAAGAAAAAAAGAAAGAAAATAGTGTGGGTTGTCTGAATCAGACAGGATTACTAACCACAACCCAGGGTAGAAATGTCACATAATAACAGAAAGACATAAGAACCCTTGAAATGTATCTTTTAATGTATCTTGAAATGTACCCTTGAAGAGTATCTGATATGGTGAAAGAAACATCATTTGTAAGTAAGTAAGTAACAGAGTAAAGAAAAGTAAAATAAAGACAGACAATAGACAATAGTAAAAAAAAATGGCAATTGATTCCATAAACGAATGATCATCATGCTTGATGCTCGCTGTGAGTGCTAGATTTCTTGTTGCATTGTCTCAAGGAGCATGTTTCCATTTTGTACACTCTTGTGGTGAAATCTCGGTGCTGTTTGCCAGATAGCTGGCTTCTCTCCTGTATACTACTACACTTTCCCATCCATAGTTCAGAAAAAGCACCTGATATACACATCCAGAGTCGCATTCCTGCTCCTATCTCCCATCCATTTCCATAACACCAAGCTACGTTCTCACGAGAAGCATCAAGGCTCACGGTCAGGACATGTCTTCACGAAGACCTTCAAGTAAGACACGATTCCCCCTGTATAACTGAAAGCATATGGTCTTACAAAATCAAAATTGAAATGGCATAAATTCTAATGGTCCTGCTTGGTTTTATATCCCAAAGCCGTTTTATAATATTTCTAGTGAGTAAATTACGACTGGACTGAACGAATAATAATTCATCGTGTAACCTACACTGGAATTCATCCAACCAGCAAAAGCATTCGTCATATATTCCCTCCCTTAACTCATTGTCCTCCAGACAGCTCCAGGAGGCATCCAACTATTTCCTTTCTGCTAGTAGTGATGACATGTTTGTAAACCCCTTAAGCCTTTTCACACAAAAAAACATTTCCTTGAAATAGTGTCAACTTCTATGAGGACTTGAGAAAACAAACAGCTTGCAGTACTGATAAAGAGGCTGGGGAGGAAATGGTGAGGACAATGAAATGCCATTTTAACAAGAACATCTGGACTGATGAAGATTTCGGTGAGGTGTAGTCTTAATAGACATTAGCGTTTACTCATTACCTACATTTACAGGCATCCGAATAACCTGTTAACAATGTTATTAAACTCAATCACAAGAAGAAGAAAAAAAACCCTTCATGTAAACCTCCAGTAACAAAACAGTAACCCTTACACTGACCGCACACGACAAAGGTCTTGTTACAGATTGATATAATTTGAAAGAAACTACAACGTTGGATTGGGGGCATCTTGTATTTTGGAACAAGATTTTCTTTCGTTTCGTGTTCAATAGACATGTACACTATATGGCTAGACGTTTGTGGACACCTGACCATCACACCCATATGTGGGTCTTCAACAAACTGGTGCCAAAAACGTTGGAAGCACAAACTGCCAATGGAGCAGATACACTACATGGGCAAAACTTTGTGGACACATGACTATCACACTATCATATGTGGGCCTTCCAAAAAACGATGCCACAAAGTTGAAAGCAAACAATTGTGTAGAATGTCTTTGTGTGCTGTAGCATTAAGATTTCTCTTCACTGTAACGAAGAGGCCCAAACCTTTTCCAGCATGACAATGTCCCTGTGCACAAAGTGAGAATGTCTCCATGAAGGCATAGTGTGCCAAGGTTGGAGTGGAAGAACTGGTGAGCCCTGACCTCGAGCCCACTGAACACATTTGGGATGAACTGGAACGCCGTCTGCATCCTAGGCCTCCTCACCTGACCTCACTAATGCTCTTGTGGCTGAATGAACACAAATTCCCACAGCCACACTCCAAAATCTAGTGGAAAGCCTTCCCAGAAGAGTGGAGGTTATTATAATAGTGAAGAGAGGATTAAATCTGGAATGGGATGTTCAAAAAAGCGTACAATTTGTGTACATTTCGTGTTAAAAAAAAAGTACATTTGCTGAGACTGACATAATAAATACACAACTAAGCTACTTAACTAATATTATCTACCTGCTAAACTCTGACCTGTGCTTGTTGTAATTATTGTTAACTTCAACAGTGCTCACTGCATGGGCAAATGGAAAATGAAGACTCCCAGCAGCTTGCCAGGTTTAATACGCCAATTCATTTGTATACAGGAATCAAAATCATTCGGTTTTAAGGCCCTCTTTACACTAGTGTGTTCTAAAATGATCCTTGTCCACACTGGTGCTTCAGCTGTGTTTCAAAAACGATCTCCGTCCACACTACACGACCAAATACACGTCACATGACCATTCATGCACACTGGGCATGCACATACAAGTGTAAACAGGAAGTTGGTTGCTAGTCACCGGCAGGAACAACAAACTGGTGTTCCATGTAAAGCTTAAGCCGCTTGAAATGAGATTTGTTGTCGATTGCTCTAATCATAGCTCGTCTCTTGTGCATGTACGCAGCTGCAGTATTATAAAATACAGAATTTAACTAAACAATGGCTGCTAAGAATGACAACAAAGCCAGCCAAGCTTGCAGTTCAGTCTCCGTGTTGTGTATACGGTCAAGGTAGCGTAATGGTCATATGGTAGGGGCTTGACGAATCAGGAAAAGATACGCAATGATCCAGAAGACGTGTTTGTTATATAGTTTATAGTAGTTCAGTAGTTTGTGTTTCCTTCAATTATTTTCAAATAAAAAAAGATAAGAAATGCATGCTTTCATTAGAAAAAAATATCCCACCTTTAATAGTTGAGCATATTTACAGTACAAACTTTGTCAATAAACTAAAAAAAAAACTCAAAAGCAAAATAATCGTTCATTAATCATAATGGAGGTAACATGTTCAATTAATTGAGATTTTGACTTTAGGTCATATCGTCCAGCCCTAGCTGCTCTAGAGAATTTAAGAGGAATAATAAACTCTGCGCTCTGCTTTGAATGCAGTTCTGTTCAGAGCGACCTGAGACCATTCCGTTGGCATTCAACAAAAGTCTCCCTACTCCTGAGCTTAATGATTACACATTCCTATGTTGGCTTTCTGCATTCCTGAGGTTACCATGGTAATACATATCAGCAAGTACAACCCTTGGGGTAATAAATTTGGAATGCAGCCAGTGGGACAACCAGCCAGCACCTGAGGAACTAACGGGGGAAGTGGCGCAGGCGAGAGTGACACAAAACAGTCCTTATCTGAACAGAATGACATGCAGACGTGATAAGCTGAATGACGGCTGATAACTTCATTACACTACTTCAAATAGTAGCTTTCCTAGACCTGATTGGCTAACTGGCTTCTCTCTCCTGTTCTCTGTTCAGATGACACAACAAAGAGCTAAGATTATACAACAGACACATGCAAGCTAGTCTGAACACAGCTCAGACCTGCAGATGTTTCAGGAGATCATTACTTATCTCCACTCTGTGAATCCCTTCCTGTCTCTGTCTGTCCTTCAGCCCCCTGAGCAATGGACACACACACACACACACACACACACACACACACACACAGCGTATATCAGGGTGGCACGTGAAAGGAATGTTGGGAGTCAGTCTTTATCCTATGCTCTAACGCTTTGACGGAATGTGAGGACAAGGAGGAATTTCTGCAGAAACGGGAGAAGATGCCGCAGCTGTCAATGTCACTTCGCTTCATAAAGTATATTGCGGCATATTTATCTGTCTATACGTGTGGAGACTGAACAGTGCTGCACGATTATGGCCAAAATGATCATCATGATTATTTTGATCAATATTGAGATCACGATAATTCATTGATTTTAGGGACAACATATTTTTATTGCACTTTCACATATAAATAAACAGACCGCTGCTTTCACCTCCATGTTAGCTCCTGCTAATGTACAAATCTTTGCATCAAATTAGACTGGTCCTTAAAGTGCATCA
>JANDJT010000050.1:10765845-10797778 GCA_024331685.1 Stegophilus panzeri
ACAATACTAACATGTTTTGTCCATCAAGATAATTTTCACAAATGAAAACAACTTTTATGAAGTTTGAAGCCTAAATACAATCACCAGAAATAAATAAAAAAAACCAACCGTATACTATAAACGACTACACCACGGTCGCTCGACTTCAACGTCATCATCACCGAGCTTCCAACAACTTTTCCAAACTTGATTTAAAACATTTTCCATAATATGGATTTACTCTGTGGATGAATCTTCATCCATTTTTTGGGGGGGAATTGTGCACAGCACACCTAAACCAGTTTATCTGCAAAGACTTTTCCTGTTCAGCATGATGACGTTTAATGTCCCGGACAAAGTATGTAGTCCCATTTAGCAACATGTTAGTGTCGTGATTTTCCCTCGCGCAAGCGCTGGAGTGTGCGGCGTGCTCTGAAACCCGAAGCTTGCAGCGCAAGCGCTAAAATGCTAACTTGTTTCCGGGTTTTGGCATTACAAAATGACCTCGTCCCTGTGCCACTCTATGGTGACTGGCTGTAAGTTTAGGAAGCGCTTGATTTGATCTGCAGCGGAGTTTTCTATGAGCGGAGGACAAACTTTAAACATCAATATCGCAGTCAATCATGTTCATGTAATCATGGGCAGTCAAAATCATAATCGAGATCGATATTCGATTAATTGTGCAGCCTTAAGACTAAAGAATCGCTGCATTGGGGTATGGAGAACAAAATGGGCTTCTCTGGACAGACACAGTGTCACCTGGGGGAATGGATCTAGTCATGAAGCAGATGTATATTCCAGAAATTCCTGAGAACATCACATTCGCTGCTTACATACTGACGGTCCTTTATAAGCCATTTTGTTCAGTGTCTGATGTTTCAAACTTCGCAGGATAAAGCGCTCCTTTTAATTCCTGCATGACGAGAGGTTATAAATGAAGCAGCCTTTCAGCCTGCTGCTTGTGTGTTATGTCACATACATACAGCTCGAAAGGGTACAAGACTTAAGACACTTTTGTCAATCCCTTGGAATAAACTCAGAATCTTGTTTACTACAACGGTGTCTAATTATAACCTGGCATAACATTTTTTTTAATTCTCTGGAAAGGCATGATTACAACCTACCACATGAGAGAATAAAAACACTGAGATGACACAGCTAGAAACAGCCTGGTGTTGACAAGAAAAAGATGGGTTCCAGTTTGAGCCTGGTTTTTTTAACCCCCTCAAGGTTTCTTTCTTATGCTGTTCTCACCTATCACTTCTGACTCTGGCTTGCTCATTAGGGATCTAAATCTAGACCCAGATTTATTTATTGCTGTTGATATTGTTAGCTATTTTTAGACGAGGTTCAGCAACTCCTACGCCTGCACTTCTGAGAAGAAAAGTCTTGGTTACCTCATGTTTTGTGCTTTTGAGGTGTACGGAGACAAAAAAACCCACAGGCTGTCAGTTCTCAGGTATGGGGACTCTGAATGATGACATGTAAGATCATGCTCTGTTTCCTGAAAGAGCTGAAAGCTATTCTTATGAGGGTCTGGCAGCTGTGGTGTGTGTGTGTGTGTTGGCCTCAGGGGTACGGGTGGGTCATCTGTTCACACCTGCTTTGCTTGAAATGCCCCCGCTCCTCCCCTTCTTTAAAACAGCGTTATCAAAGCGCTCCAGGAATCCCAGTCCCCCCAGGAGCTTCGAGGAGCCAACCTTCTACTTACCTAGCAAGTACGCTCAGTCCATACACTTGAGATTTCTTTGGATAGTTAAGGGTTCGTTGTTTCCTAAAGAGTTCTACTAGCAATCCTCTCTGATAGGCAAAACCCAATCTTGAGGTCGATATCAAACCTTTAAGGATTCTAGATTTCAACTTGTTCTCGTCGAGAATTCTAGCGATACCTATCTGTAAACTGCACCGAGGTCAATGAACTTAGATGGAAATGCTGTGTGAATAGGAATAGTCAGGAACCAGGCTGATGCCTTAATTTAGGGCAGAGTGAGTGAGTGAGTGAGTGTGTGTGTGTGTGTGTGTGTGTAGGTTTGAAGTGGAGGGTTTTGTGAATTCCAGACAGAATTAGCACCACGTGTTTGAATATGTTCCCATCACCTGGACCGGCAGATCTTTTAACCTCCAATGTGCTTCTCATGTAACCTTTTCCTTTTCTCATCTATCGCTCTCTGTATCCGGCTAAACTGTGACCAGTAGTCCTGTTCGTCTCTCCTGTCTCCACTCCCCTGTGCGGTGTGTCTCTGGGAAAGTGCAGCAGCTGTTTTCGAAGCACCAGATGCTTTCCAGACTCTGCTACTTTCCAGATATCTCTGCCTGGGGTGTCTTAAGTCTCCCGCATCTGCCTTTTAACCAACACACACACACACACACACACACACACTCTCTTATGATGTTGTGCGTGTCTGTGTAAGGTGAACTTTGTTCACGTCTTCAAAATGCGGTGAATCCTGGCTGAAAAAACAAAACAACACTGGGAGAGATGGGAAGTTCATTACAACCCAATTGACAGCTGGAGCTAAAGAAAGATAACGGGGACGGAGGAGTGGATGAGAGACTCTGAGATAATGTTTCAGGAAGCAGGCGGAGAAGGGAAGTAAAGCAGACAGGACAGAGATCAGCTCTCGTTAGACGAGAAACAGGGAGACAAAGACAGAAGCAGTGAGAAGGAGAAAGAAAGGAATCATTAAAAAAAAAATCAGGGACAATAAAATGCAAACCATTTCGATTCAGGCAAGCACACGTCGCTGTAACATAACACTTTAACTGCTGAACAAAGACGTTTCACACCAGATGCTTGGTCCAGCAATAAGCAAGGCCAACAGCTGGAAGATCTCCATAAAGCACACCCCATATCTTCAATGTCCTAATGAGGCATTTTCTTAAAATGTATAGGTGCCTCTCACAGTGAGAGCTGCAAAATAGAGAGCCAAGTTCAACAAATACTAAGAATGTGTCTTCTGCCTAATTTTCATATTAGGAGTTAATGAACAGATGCTGGTTCACGGCTAGAAAAGAGGATCGACTGTGGTGACAAGAAACTTTATGTGTTTGTCAGACATAATGAACAGAAACATTAAATACATGCCTTAGGGTAAAATTCAAGCTTTGTGAAAATGAAAATCTCACTGGACTATTGAACTTTATGTGATGCACGTTTATAACAATCGGAAAGTACAGATATCTGCACAGTGCGTGTATTTACTAGACCAGTGTATAAAACCGGTGTATAAAATGAAATGCATCATAAAGCAGTTGCTACCTACTGCACACAATGTTGCTTCCTGTGTAAAACAGGCTTCGTTTACAACACTCCGTACTCAAATCTCTAGATTTGAACCCTAGCGAAAACCCGTAGTCTGAACTGAAGCGGGAAATCCATGTGCACAAACACATATTAAGGAGCTTCGAATGTTCTGCTCGTACATACGAGTGGCACAAGATCCCTCAACAACTGTATCCAATGTTAATAAACATTACACAACATGCCTTAGTGCTGTTATTCTCTCCAAGGCAGGCATCACAAAATATTAAGCAGAAGGGTGCCAATAATTTTAAAACCAATGATTTGTATATAAAAAAAAAAACTTTAAATAAGTTTAACACATAAATAAACTATACAATATCACGCTATATGATTGAGCACAAACCATCACTTATTGCAGCCGTTATTCATTCATCTTCACTAAACATTTTACCCTGCTCAGGGTCGCAGTGGATCCAGAGATAATCCTGGTAACGCTGGTGCGCAAGGAGGAAGAATTCACCGAATCACAGTGCGTAATCAAACTGCATTGCAGCATGCTTTCTGGACATTACAAGGAAACTGGAGAACCCAGAAGAAACCCATGTGAACACTGGGAGAACATGCGAAACTCCACACAGACAGTAACCTGAGCTCAGGACCGAACCCAGGTCCCTGAAACTGTGAGGTGGCAAATGTGACCCACTGCATCATCATGCCACCCATTCGTTAAACCTTTTACATATACATTTCCACTCATTTTCATGAATAAATCTGAAGCGCGCTGTAACAACATACAGGACAAAACAAAAAGTTGAATAGTGACTAGTATTTGACTCCTGCCTCCTCAAATGGTTAAATTATAATACATGAGCACACCCCTAGCCAACACAATTCCAGTAATGTGAAATACTCAGTACATGACAGACTACACTGTACAGTGACAATGAATTCAGAGTATGTTCAACGTTTAAAATAAAATCGTATTCTCGATATCCTCGCGCGCACATGTGAAACAAAAGACATAAATCTAGCATGGAAAACCTTTCTCTAGTGAAATTTCTTCCATGTGTGTCTCCACACTAGAGAGTAACTGCCAGCATCTCCTTTTACAAAATGTCCTTTTACAGTTCCCCTTGTAAACGAATCAGTTCTGTGTTATTGACTGAAATAAGCATGTCAACACGGAGTCATAGCTTGATCACACTGGTAGTGAATGTCCTCTGTGAATGATGTAAAACGTGTAGTGTGGAGGTCGTGGAATTTTAAGGTTAACTGACAACAAACCAGGCGTTCATTTCCAAGATGTTGGTGGCCAGAAGCTGAGCTCTCACAAGCTCAAATCAGAAAACAAGGTCCCATACGAGTTGGGGAAGTAAATAAATCACTGAACAGGCTGCTTCAGGGTAAAGGGTATGGATGTAAAGGTATTTACCCGGTCTTTCACCTTCCCCTCCCCTCTTATGTCCTTCCCATTGGGCCATTGAGAGTATAAAGAGCCAGAAGAAAGGCTCAGACTAGAATTCATGTTGACCAGGCAAAACAAACATTTACCTTTCATTAACATGGCACACATTCTCTCTGGCTCTTTTTCACCTCTTTCACAAGCTCCCTCTTGCTTTTAAGTAATTGAGCATATTATTATTTATACCAGTGAGGTATGCAGTGAGAACTTGAAAGAAAATCCAAGAGAAAAATCAGATCAGATGGGAGAAAATAAATAGGCTACGTTAGAAGTAGAATTCAAAATGGCATAATAACAAAATCAGCTATAGTATTTTCTGAACTCTTATGCCACGACTACTCCGTTCTTTGGGAAGTCTCGGCTAAGTTTGTCGCAGTCTGACCATTATTCCACCATTATCACTTTTTCTCAGCTGTTACAATCATCAGCTGTATTTCCTGTAAGTCCCTATTTCTTCTGACACAAATTCAAAGGTCCTATTCATAATGGCATGTGCGGGGAATGAGGATGACACATTGATTTCCGAAAATCCCACACGTCGGTTCGCCCCGAGATGAAAAAAGAAGCTGTTGTCTCCACATGGAAGACATGAACATTCTAATATTAGCCTGACTTCATAATGCCTTTGGATTCAGAGTCACTGTGGTGCATCCTTAATGATTAATCCTCATGTTACCAGAACTTTATGGAAATGTGCTCGGGTTTGTGCCAAACTGACGAAACTCTTTTACAATAATTTGAGGCACAGCTGAAGACTGGAAAAAGACCAGGTTTTTTTTTTTTTTGGTCTAATCTTCAGCTGTGCAGTTTGTGTGAGTCTGTGCCCAGGATCACCTCAGATTCTTGTTCTTGTCTGACAGGAGTGGAACCTGATGTGGTCTTCTGCTCTTGTAGCATCCCATCCTCCTCTAGGTTCAATGTTTTGTACATTCTGAGATGTTTTTTTCTGCTCACCACGGTTGTAAAGAGCGATTACATGAGTTACCATGTCCGTCCTGGAATCTTGAACCAGTCTGGCCATTTTCCTCTGATCTCTCTTATCAACGAGGCGTTTCCACCCACAGAACTGTCGCTTGCTCGATGTTTTTTTTTTGCTTTTTCACACCGTTCTGTGTAAACTCTAGAGGCTGTTGTTTGTGAAACCAAGAGATCAGCAGTTTCTGAAATACTCGAGCCAGCCCTTCTGGTACTAACATCAATGCCACGGTTAAAGTCACAGAGATTTTTTTCTTCATTCTGATGTTTGACGTGAACATTAACTGAAACTCTTCTATCTTGTGCTGCTTCCACATGGTTGGCTGACTGGATAACTGGACAAATGAGCAGGTGTACAGGTGTTCCTTTTAAAGTGTACAGTGAGTGTATCTTTTACAATGGCTTATGTCTCATAGTTCTGCTCAGTGGATAAGAGTCCCATGAAATTTTAAAGACAGTGAGGACAGAATTGTTGCTCTGACTGATTATAAATGTAAGCAAACAGCTTTTCATGTTTAGCGATTAACAAGTTCTTTAATTCTTTTTTGCCTGCCATACATGTGCGTCTGTAGACTGCTACAAGGTGCTTCCAGGCAGAATCTGCAACCTAGTTAGATAAGTTATGTGACCTTCAAACCAAACTTTCACCAGCTCCTAGCCAGCTAAATGTCTTGCAGCTTAAAACTACAAATCATATTGTATGGAACAGTAGTTTTCAAAGTGGAGGCCATGAGGCATATTCTGCGGTCTGTGATTTTTGGTTTTTTTGTTACGGCGTAGAAATCACAACCCATTGTTATCAAAGTTGTTGTATTTATGATGAAGCTTTTAGTTAGCCTATTTGACAGGGCACTTGTACTGAATGGGTTTAATCCAAACCTCCCTAGCTCAATCCCAAGTAGGCCTACAAATCAAACCTTGGTCTAACGTGTTCTGTCAGTGGAAAGTCCAATAATAAAAAACTCCAATGGCTCTAATAAACAACCACAATACAAATACTGTAAAATGTAAATAATGAGACCAATATTGAATAGTTGGATTTGGTTCACAAAATATATCTTTCCATTCATACCCTTAGCAATAATCTTTAGTCAATTTTATCACAAGCGCATACTATAATCACAAGATACTAGAGGTATACATAGTTTACCATTTCATATTCTATTTATATATTAGCTTTATACTTAATTAATTCAGATCAAATTGAGTTTATATATATATATATATATATATATATATATATATATATATATATATACACACACATACACATATATATACACACATATATATATACATACATACAGCACAATTAAAAACGGCAGGTTTTGGGTGAGGTGCTGCACAGTAAGGTGAATAATATAAATTTGGGTAAAGGGAACTAAAATCTCTCCTACAAACATTTAATCTAAAAAGTAAAACAAAATAGTTTTCTTGCCACCTAGTGCACTTCTTTCAAGTATACTCGAATATCAAAAGTAAATTGTGGGTATATTTGACATTCAGGCCCTGATTTAAAGTTCTGTGTGTAAAAGCATGTGTCGACTTGATAATACCCACAAAACATGAACGCTAACATGTCTAGTACTTTTCTGTGTCTTTGCATTAATGATTATGCAGTTTGGTGCACTTCTACCCAAAGCTACGAAATGCAAGGTGGAGGGAATGTGAACTGATCATCAGCAACAGTGACTGTACATGCAAATTAATATAACCGAAGGGCAGGTACAACATTTCTGGGAGACCATTCCTTCCAGTTTCCAAGTCTTTATAATGAAGAAATAATAATAAACTCTTTTTAAAAATTATGCCTTTACAGTAGTTAATATAATTTAAAACATTTTACATAATGATGATCTTGGGTATTCCCTGCAGGAACAGCAATATTTTGTTTTAATTTTGAATTTGTATTTTCACCTAGAATACTTGCGTCTCAGGTTCAGTTTAACCCACGCATAGAATATTTCAACGAACATTTTTTCGTTAGCGTACTCGTTTTATTTGGGGGGCCGGAATTCATTTGCACTTATGGAGACAAGGGCAAGTCGCAACATTATATCCTGAATCGCCATTAGAAGGGATTGCAATTATATAATAATATCTAACATACATACAGTCCCAGATTAGGACTGCTGATACAGAGGTAGTGTCTTTCATGTCCTAATATAAGTCAAATATATGGCCAGAAGTAGCTGATCCAGTTTAAGGTTTACACTCAGATAGCAGATAAATATGTAGCATATGTTTTTTTTTAGGTAACACAGGACAGGGCCACAAGTTTCCCATTAGTTTGCTTGTGATATGAAATCTCCAGGTTTTATACAATTACGTTTCTGGATATAATGTGTAAACCTGCCGCCATGCAAAGACATGGAGCACAGATAAGGCGGGTCACGCTGCAAGGGCTGTGTACACGGTCATTAAAAAGCCACCAGGTGGTTATTTGTTTTAGCACAAATACACACACACACGCACACACACACACACACACACACACACACACACAGTGAGATGGGAAGGGCGAGAGCTTAGATGGGTTAGGTTAGTGACTTTGTTCATTTTATGTGATGGAGGACTTTATAGGCACTAAGAAGCAGGTCTCGACAGGCATCAAGAGTTTTGCACCTCATCTGAACCCCTTCCTCAGTGCACACACACACACACATATTTATATTCTGAGCTGTTCTATCATGTAGAAATTTGACTGTTTTTTTGCCCCTTCATTCCTGTCTTGATACAACAACCCCAGTTATTCCACAATCTCTCACACTTTTTTTGTGTTCATGCTAAAGGACTTAAAACGATTAACAGCAATACCAAAAGGTGGCGAAACCCATTTGTATGACAAAATGCAGCTACTACAAAATGCATTATCTGCAGCAATACGTCTTGTTCTTTTTATACTGATGCGTGTGCTGTTCTGTTCTCTTCAAATCCTTGCTTCAAAACCCACTGTCTCTCGTCAGACTCCCTTTGTATAACCTCTGAAATCAGCTGACTTTCTCCCTTTCAACTTCGACTGTTCACTTGCTACAGCTAAGCATTCGTCATCCTTGCTTCTTTCTTCGTTCTGCTCGGTGGGAGAAGAGCGCCTGACGTCCTGCTCTGATCTTCAAAAAGGGAGTGGAGGAAACTCTGACCTGCCTGTAAACGCTCCCCCTCCATAAAAGACACAAGAACAAATCTGTTAAAGATGAGAGGCGAATGCAAGAGAAAAAAAAGGAGAAGACGAGAAGTTGCGCTACTGATGAACAGGAACAGTCCGAGTGCACCAGGAGCGCATGGCCGAGAAGAGAAAGGTCAATCATTTTCAGACATGTAGGCTGAAGGAATGCAGTAAACTGGTGTTTAACAGAACAATGAGCACATGTAGTTAACTACACGGCCCTCCAGAATTATTGGCACCTTTCATAAAAATAGGCAAAAATGATTACAGAAAAAACATCACACACAATAATCCAAACTTTTCACTCACACAATATAAAAACTATTTCATTTTTGTTCTAAAAGTAAACTGTTAATTTTCTACTTAAAAAAATAAAATAAAAATAAATAATAATAATAATAATAATAATAATAATATAGTCTCTGAAAATATGTGTGCCAACATTATTGATACCCATATGTAAACAAATGCCTATAACCATGTCCTGTTTCCCTGGGGTACAAATATGAGGTTGCACACATATGTAAAATAAAGAAATAAATAAACACCCTTTGCCATCCTACGTTTACATGCACATCAAATTCCGTTTAAGGTCTATATTCGGCTTGCACATATTATATATATATTATATGTATGAAAAACACTGCATGCAGCCTTACAGCTAAGAAAACCAACTCAAGAGAACATGTTTTTAACGTTTTTTGACAAGTGTGAAATTCAGTGCAGACATTCTTCAGGAAGGCATATTGTTTTTAACCCTGATGGTAGTAGCGTTCACCCGAAACCGAAATCGAAACACTGTTACTTGTGTTCGGTTACAGCCCGACCCTGACTTCATCTAAGCTTCCCATTTTGACCAACTATCCGTTCGCAGTTTGTGAAATACTGTATTTACTCAGCCAAAAGGAAGAATTAAAGATCGCACAGCTTGCCAACTATCACACTGATGTGAGATTTTTAAACATGCACAGAACTCAACTACACAATTAAACTGACATAGCACAAACATAACACGTTCATATGGCTATGTAAAACAGGACTAGAGGTTTGCTGAATAGACACTGACTGTTGTAATTTTAATTTAATGATCAGATCTGTTTGGTTTGTGGTTAACACACCGAATTCAGAGTTTCACGTTACTTCTCCTGAACTCCTACAAAACACTGTGAGAACTGGCCTTCTCTAAAGGTGCACATCCTTAATGGCTGTTGATCTCAGACCAGTACCTGATTAAAACTATTGTTTTTCTTCATCAGCCCATGATGGAAATTGAACAGGAGCCAGTTTGGCACGCATCCTTGACCTGTTGGATGTTTAAGGATGAACACATTGCTTGCAGCAGTGGACCTGTAAATAGCGGATTTCCAAAAGCTGATGGTGCGTGCAAAGGTCTTAAAATTTCATAAACAATAAAGACGTTCCCAGAAGCAGTTCCTGATCGAGTTATTGATTTATGTACACTGACAGTTTTATTGAGAAACCCTTAAAATGTCTGAACGACTATTTCATATTGTGCACCAACATCCTATAATAAATAGTGGGAGCAAGGGTTTACAACCCTTAGCTATTGCTAAATAGGCTATACGTGACTCAACATTTGTGTCACACCACAAAGTTTCTGGTTATTCTCATTAAGCCATCTCTTGTAAAATGGAGAACATATGTATCAACAGATGGTGGGGGGGAGATCAAGGGTGAGTGGAAACGCATGTATAACCAAATGGTATGTGTGAAGCCACACAGAAGACTGTAGTCAAGACCAACACTGTCAAGTTCAAGACAAGTCCAAGACCAGGACTAGCTGAGATCAAGTCAAGACTGAGTCTTAAGTCGGTCAAGGTCACATCAAATTCGAATCCAAATGAAAGTGAAAGCGAGTCAAAATTGAGCCCAAAAATCATCAAATCATTTTTGAGGCCAAGCCGTAACTACTTGGCTTCATTCATGTGTTACGCCAGTGATTACGCAATGTTTGCTGGAAAAAGGAAGTACTTCTTGTCCAACAAGATAAGACAACACAAAGGAGACTATCAAGGATTTTATTACATAAGGATTTGTTGCAGAATCAGATGTAAATGCAGATTTAGTTTATTATGAGTGAAAATGCACAGAACACAAATACCGATAAACAAAACGAGGATTAGTGAAGCAAGGAAACAACACGAACATGATATGAATTAGGCTGCAATGATAACCAACAGTGACAGACAAAAGACTAACACTAGACACCGAGTGCTGTACAAGACATGACTTAAAAACTAGTGCTAATGAACATAAACATGAATCAGGTGCAATCAGTCATGTGACATGAGTGTCGTGGTCATGTGATGTGCAATGACAGATGGGAGATGTAGTCCTGTGCCTTATTTGGCGCAACCATGACAGAGACGAAGGCTGCGTCCGAATATCCCTACTACCTTACTATACAGTAAATGAAAAGCAGTACGCGAAAGTAGTAGTATGTGCGACTTCTCAGTATTCATAAAACAGTAGGCAAGAAATACCCGGATGATCTATTGCTTCCGCTGAGATTCTGCAGTATGGAAGCAATGGACACTGCGCTATCCCATAATGCAACGGGACTGGCGCAGAAGCACTGTCAGAATCAAAAATGGAAGGCAGCGTGTCAGCTCTTTTTCAGTTGTAGGTCACATGACAATGCCAACATGGCGGATGTAGCATGTCCAGATTGTATTCCTACTACACACTTATACTGATCAGAACGTACTGTATCAACGGCCGAGCAGTAGGTACTGAATCGAATGCGGTAGGTACTGTCACAGTACCCGATTTTGGACACAGCCTAAAACCACTCTTAGCAAGACCAATGCCCAAGACCAAGACAAGACCAAGTGTAAATGCCAGTAAGTCTGAGAGAAGTCCAAGTCAATACAAAAAAAAAAATGTCTCGAGACTAAACTCCAAGATGGGACTCAAGCCCTAATCTAGCTAAGCAAAAAGTTTCCCAAAGCAGAAACACATCAACAAGGCTCCCTAATCTGTCAAAACTGTTTAAAAATACTTTCATTTGTTTTTAAGAGGTGGGAGGAAACCAGAGAATCTGGAGGAAACCCGGACACAGGGAGAACATGTGAACCTCACAGACAGTAAATGGAGCTCGGGATGAAACTGCAGACCCTGGAGCTATGAGGCAGCAACGTTACCTCCAGAAGTAAGTTCTACATGGACAGTGGTGGCTTGGGGGCAGTGGAGGCTTGGTGGTTAAAACTCAGGGCTACTGATCAGAAGCCCCAGCACTGCCAAGCTGCCACTGTTTGGCCCTTGAGCAAGGCCCTTAACCCTCTCTGCTCCGGGGCATGACTCTGCGCTCTGACCCCAGCTTCCTGACATGCTGGGGTATGCGAAGAAAAGAATTTCACTGTGCCTTAACATATACGTGCTCAATAAAGACTCATTATCATTATCATTACATCACAGTCATAGCAATAAACAGTTGGTTGAAGTTTGCTCATTAATGTATCATCATATCAGTTTCATATTTTCTATATAGCCAAACATACCAGTGAGTGTGGTTCAACATTAAAACAGTGCATATGTTCTGCTGTCAGCTATAACAGAAGAAAGAGCAGGGGATTGTGGGCCAGGGACTTACACCCCATATACTGTGAATTAGTGGTGAATGATGCCTGCGGTGGCCTCCATTAAACTCTGACAAGACAGGCTGAGAAGACAAGCTCTTAGATTCCAGGGACATGACTGATGGGATTCAAAGAAGAAAAAAAAGGAAACACGAAATTCCTTTCTGATTATGTGTCTGACTGATCCAAATCTAGCATAAACTGACACACACTCCTTCTGAGCTCTGCCTCCATTATGTTACCATAGCAACTTCTACACCATCTCTCTCTCTCTCTCTCTCTCTCTCTCTCTCTCTCCGTCCTTCTCTCTCGCACCGCTCTTCATGTGTTTGTGCAGACAATGTAAACAAGGGAGTGGAAGAACTGACTGAAAAAGGGTAAGACAGAGAGATAATACACAATAGTACAAAGACCGATATGAACACAAGCTCAGATAAACACAGAAAATGTGAGTGATGCAAGGGAAGAAGGATTCAGTGTGGAATAATGGAAACTTTGGACACACACACACCTGAGACAGCATGGTAACTCTGGAAGTCCGCTATCTATATCACTCAGCAACCAACACCACACAGGTCTTTTTTTTTTCTTCTGGGTGGACAAGAAAATATCTCAGTAACTGCTATATCAGCAGACTATTGAATCTACCTGTCTGCCAAGCAACTACAAATAAAAAAAACTAAGAGTCCAGACATATTATCTGCTTGGCACTTGGTCTAGAGTTTTGTTTGCTTCTAGACTTTAACATTACAGACGTCAGCAGATATCTAAGAAGACCTTCTGTGGGCAATAGCTGCGTATATAATTCAAGGAAAATGTCCTAGAAATATCCTTAAAATAATTTCCTAAACAGTGTGGGAACCTTGAACATGGATGTCGCCGTTTTCCCGAGAGAATCTGTACTAATCCTCTCTAGAGTTCAATTGGAAAAGGATCGAGCTCTCCAAGACCTTGGTCAGATGCTCCCATTCCATGGAATTGGCAAGAGAAAGCCAGATCCCAATCAGTACTGGAAAGCTGCTATTGAATAAGAGAGAGGAAGCAGAGGTCGATCTTACACGTTCCCATCAGTGAGAGAGAGAGAGAGAGAGAGAGAGAGAGAGGGCTATTAATGGCAGTATGGCTCACTCAATGGCAGGAAACTGTGGAGTCCTTACAGTTCTCATGGTTGGCACCATGCCGCTCTCCGCACATGACACACAATGGGGCACTATTTTGCCTCTGGCACTCACACAGGCACACTTAATACTAACACTGTTGTTCTAGCTGACGGTCTCAGGAACAGGAAAAGGGCACAACTTTCCCTCTAAGTAAACAATGTAAAAGTAGAATTTTTTTTTTTTATATATATATATATAAAGGGATATTTTAACATCGTTAAAGAAATCAAAGACACTCAAGCATAAAGCATAAATGCAGCAAAACTGTGGTATTTCTTCCATTTAACATTAAATGTCATACAGTATAACAGTGATATATAATAGCTTACTAATACAACACAGCAAATATACTGTACATTATACCGCTTGTGACTGCATTTCAATGGGATCACGTCTTGAAACTGGAGACGACAGGTGGCCAATGAAAAAAAAAAGAAAAAAAAAAAAGGAAGAGTACTTCGTTTTAGGGCAGTAAATTTATTTATGGCATTTGGCAGATGCCCTTATCCAGAGCGACTTACATTTATCTCATTCATACAACTGAGCAATTGATGGTTAAGGGCCTTGCCCAAAGGCCCAACAGTGGTAGCTTGGCAGTGCTGGGGCTTGAACTCCTGACCTTCTGATCAGTAACCCAGAGTAACCCAAATTTAATATAATATTATTCCATTGACTACATTATACCAACGTCCTGGTTCTTCCCTAAAACTTCTGTGAATCCTTAATTGATAATCTTTCCAAAGGTGAAGTATTGAAGTATTGACTTATGGTGCTCTTTTTTTTACTTTCCTGAATTTCTTTTAAGATGCATAACTGATATGTACACATTTCAATAATGTATCTTCGTTTAAAAATTGTATACATTTTTAAACAAAGCTTTAAAATAAAATATATTAAAAAACCCAGAAACTATCTTTGTGTACCATGAAAAACAACATATGTACAGTATTAAAGAAACAGAAATATTATGCTGTGAGAGGTGAATTTCTAAAATGGGAAGTGTCACAATGTTTAAAGTAGGTTTAAACATTTGTAGGTTTAATCTTTTGAACCACATCAGATAAGCCTTGGATACAAAGGTCTTGTACAGGGCCAAGAGGTGAATGGGAGGCACTTGAAGCAAAAGCAAAAGGAATGAGGGAGGGGGAAAGGACTGAAAGAAAGAGAGAAATAAAAGCACAGTGGAGGTGAGGGGGTAATTTGGGCTAGGCCCCAGTGCAGGTTGAGACAGATCGTGTTAACAGCAGCATTCCAATCTCATTCTCCTTCTCTGGGGGTCAAAAGGACCCCACTGCTTGTACTCCAAACACACACACACACACACACACACACACACACACTCATGCACTTTAAACACACATGCCGCACACATACTCACACACGGCATACATTTTATTCCCATTTCCTTGAATTCCAACTTGACAGATTGTTGAAAACTTTCTACATTGAAACTGAAGATATTATTGACTCAGACATGTCATGCTCTCTCTCTCATCTGCCCAGTCAGCCATGTATGATGGTCCGTGTGTTGCTTTTTAATCAGATGGTTTAACAGACACTGAAAAAAACCCTCCCACATAGAGGAACACACTACACAAAGCCAGTTACAGCCCCTTGTTTCAATTCAGAGTGTATGTTGGAGTATGTTGGCCAAGACACTCCAGAGTGCGCAATCGCTATCACACTGCTAACCAGAGCTGTGACAGAATGGAAATATTGTAGTCCAAACGCAGGAAAGTCAGACTTGATTTCTCAGTTAGCATAATAGTGTGCCATTACTGTAATCACTCTGCTTTCTGCTCCCCATCACCCATACCCTTATTGAGAAAGATGAGACAATACTTCAGCAGAAGCCATGAAACATGACCATCGAATAGTTTCTCCACTGAACGAGTGTTTTTGGTTCGTTTACAAACTTTCCTCCACTATCAAATTTAGTTTAAACAAAATGCCAAAAATCTAATTAGGCCTCAAACAAATGCTACTGTTCTCTTCCTGCTCCCTTGCTTCCTTTCTCACTCCCTCTTGTTGACTGGGCCTGTGCAATCCTACGCCACAAAGTGTCTAGGCAATACAAAAGGAGAGGTATGTGGCAAATGAACAGGTGTGGGAGTATATGGGTTACAATCTGTAGAGTGGCTCAAAGAAAAATATTTTTGAAAAGCAGTTTTTAAAAGAGCCGAAACTGATGAAAAGTATATATATATATATACATACACAAACATCAAAAAGTAAACAGAAATAAACTGAAGTAAACGTCCACCAGATACAGTTATTGAATGCAGACTGGATCACGCGCCACTCAGGATCCCATTCTGAAATTCGAAACATGAGAGCCATCCAAACCAATACAAGGGTCTGTTATGAGGAGTAGTATTGAGTAACACTACTGTATGTGTTATTGTGATCGCGACACAATGGGGGAAAAAGAAGTAGACAGTGTGTGTGTGTGTGTGTGTGTGTGTGTGTGTTTGGGATGTAAAGAGACAGTGAGATAAAAAAGGAGAGAGAGAGAAAGACACACACACCTGTCCCAGGTCTAAAGTGACGTTCACTTGGTTATACTCAGTGCTGCGAGACAGTGGAGGGCTCTGCCACCATCTCTCAGTTCCATCAATAGCGTTAGTGATGGGATGGGCTCGGTTACTGTCCGCTGTGTCACATGTATCACAGTACTGGCCCTGAGAGGGGAAAAAAACACACATGCACATACAGGCACATTTAAAACACTTTTCCACCAAACAAATGCAGCACAGCTTTTTATCAACATACTTTTTGTCATTATTTTGTCAAGTGAACAGTATTGGACCTATACGAGGGCTGGGCGATATATCGATAAAATATCAATATAGTGATAAATTATTACACGATACACTCTTCTGAGATATCGTTGGTATGGTGACGTATTTTTACATTTCTAATAATTACAAATGAAATGCCATTGAATGGATGCTCTTCATTCGATGTATTTCTTTTTAACTTAATCTTCTTAGGCTTTGTATGCATTAAAGAAAAGTATCGCCGTGTGTTTATTTTACTACTGCTTTGTTACAGTTTGCTAGCTAAAATTATATACCGTGATATGCATCATGTATCGTAGAAATGATATAAAAGGATATTTTTGTCATATTGCCCAGCCCTAACCTAAACCCACATGTAGAATTAGGTTGCCTGATATGGGACATGGAAGTGAAAATAATGCAGACTGGTCAAATACAGTCACCGCAGAGTCATCCTGATCAATGTCTCTAGACAAAATGGCCTCTTCAGTAGTAATGGCAAAGTTCCCTTTTTCTTTTAAAACACGCTTTTAAGATTTACAAGGTAATGCCACAGTTTTAATCAACGATGTAATGTCTCAAGTTTGTTTAAAGGTATCAACACACAGTAGTTTTCAATTTAAAGCTACAGTGCATAAGATTTTATTTTTTTATTTTTTTTTGTTAAAAATGGAAAAGAAATTATTATTGAGTCTGGAGACAAAAGGTACTCTATAATAAGATGGTCCTGAATTGAATACACTAGATCTCATCATGCCCCAACTTCATGCATTTGGTGAGAAGCTAATGAATTACAGTTAGCTAATTAAATGCTCACTGTTGTCGTTACCTAGTTGTAAATTTGTTTCAGCTACAGAACTCATGATAACTAGCTAGTGACTTCAGGAGGCCATCTGGAAGCAACCAGACATGATAGTTTTTGTTCTGTACATGGTATTTTAGATAGATAGCTAGAATCAGTGGGCTAGTTTGTTTTTCTGGATATCATCTGGGTATTATTGTCTGGATCATAATACAGTATTGAGGAAGTGGAAACAGAATCGTGAACACCTCAGAGATTAATATTGTACATCTGTCATTACTATTTAGATTTTCTACTGTGTGCATTATGGAGCTTGGCACTCAGCCTTGAATTTTCTCTTAAAATGTACACATGTAGCTGTAGGTTTAATCTGGTGGAGAACAGTGCAGTACAACCTACATTACTTCCTCCTCATGTTCTTCCTCGCCTAACTTGCTATACCATTTTGGTAGCAGAGAGAAAAATGTTAACCTTGATTGTAACTTTCTTACCCATTTTGCAAGTAAATTCCACCATCTTGAATTTAGGCCAGATGGGTTCCTATTCCGTCTGTTTGCACCACACATAGGGTATAAATTAATAATATTGGGTAGAACATTTTATTTTCTTTTACAGAAAATGTGTGACTCCTTGTTTTGTTGTTGCATTTTAACGTCATCTGATACAGTTAAAGTCCTAAGTTGGGATAGTTACTGAGCCATGCATGCAGTTTCCAGTGAGATTAGATTACAGTGTTCACCATTCTTACTTTTATTCTGTTCGTTTCCTGGAGCTATTTGCAGCAGTGCAAAACACTAGCAGGGAAAACGACTAATATTAATACAATAATAATATTATAAATACATCTTATATATTTCTTTATCCTTCAATTTTTCTTAATTCTTCAGTAAAACCTCTTTAGTTGTGAAAACTCAACTTGAACACAATGACAAGGTCAGAGATCATGGGTGTTCCTGCCATGCATTGATCTCCAACCCTTCCCCACTTCCACTCATTCCTTTAATCTAGACTTAAGAACAAAATGGAAAACGTTGCTCTGGCAACAAGACAGGTGAAATCATTCATTAATGTTCATTTTCTTTTTCTTTGCTATTAATTAAGAAGCCTAGCAGTTCTATAACACTACATTAGCAGTGTAATGTATAGGTATGCTACAGGTTCTTTAAAACTCAATAGGGCACGTCCTGTCACTCTCCTGATGCTTTTAATTAACAGTGGTACCTGCACAAGATAAACAAACAAGCCAGGTATCCATACAGATAATAAAAACTAGGTAGGTAAGGGAGTTTAGATAAAATATAGCCTATTATTAAAATAATCCATCAGTTGATGAAAATGCCAGAGCTCACAGATTAAGCATGTCTTTTAAAGCTTTATCCCTAACTGACAATTGTTCTTAAACCAAATTCCTTTTACTTAAAGAGGGACAAAAAAAAACTTTACTTAAAAGTCTGGTTCAGGGGAATATTCAAATATACACAAACTTGTCTTAAGCAATAATGCTTATCTATGTAATGAACCAACATAAAGAGTCCATGATGAAATTGAAATCAAATTAAGTTATAGCAGGTTTGGGGGAAAGCTACAAATGCAGCTCTTTTATTTACATTTGCACGTGGTGTAAAACCACAGGAAATATTCTGCACACTTTAAGAGCACAGCTGATTCCGCACAGGTTAAGAAAAGTGTGTGATGATATCAGCATGTGGTTTGCATGATGTTAATCTTAGGGCGTTCCTAAGTGTATACTGCTTGTTATATTTATACTTTAGCACCAGTGTAAATGCAATACAAATTGTAATATTATAAAGTTCGCTCAGGGTTAGGTACAGTTTTGAGATATTGGGCATCTGACAGCTGGCAAATTCTCAGTTAGTGATATCCACTTTTTTTGTTGTTGTTGTTATTCAATAAAGCCTACAAGTTTCCAATCATTCACCAGTCTCAGAAATAAATGTACCAAACTGTCATTTTAATTTCTGTTTGTTGCATGAATACATCATTTATTATTATAATATTATAGTATATAGTTTGCATTAATGTAATACCACTAATCATTCCTTCAAGAAAAAACTGTGCCCATGACCTGCTAGCAACTAGATTCACTCTGGTAATGGAGTTGGTGAAGTGCCAACAAACACTGATTTCAAACAGCTTAATTAATGGATTATCAAAAAGGAATGCAAGAATACACTCCAGCTCTAATGAATCATGTACTGTACATAATAGGTCTAAATACGACTGCCTAAGCAGGGACAGTTATTTATCCACAAGTCACTGCAGCTCAAACCCACACGGTGGAGAAACGTACGCCTTTTAAATGGTCACTTGCTACACATTTGCATTTTGTTTGATCTGATGCCTTGAGCTAGCAGATCCCTGTTCCCCAAGGCCTCATGCACAGACTGAATGCCGCAAATTCCTCAGGGGAGAAAATGCTAATAGTAACGTTATGCCAGACTTTGCATTTTACAATGTTTGAACATCTCACTGTCGTGTTAACCTCCAGACCCCAGGAAGAGCTAAGTATGAGCTATATAGTGAGCTGCTAGCTCAGAATGGACACCTACAGTGCTGAAGAAACATTTTTGCAGTGCTCGATTAACTCCGACAGTCTAGCTGGAATTTTACAAAGAAAGTAAAAAACATGTACAAAGAACAAAAACATATAGACATATAGACTTCAAGCGAACACTTGAACTGTTACGATGTACAGTGTCCACCTGGACACATATAGGCCGAGCTAATCAGCTACACTTTGATAAAAAAGGGTATAAAACTGGACCACTCCTTGTAGTTGGGGTTTTAACCTCAAGCACACACACCGTCTGTGCCTATAATATGTATATTTTACCTAGAAAGTGTAAATGGTTTATCTTTAAAGCTTTAGTCTAAACGGCTATCACGGTCCAATAGCAAGTGTAGTGTATACTTATCTATATATCTAGCTACACGTAAAGCAGTAAGACACATATTAAATGTATTTAAAAAAAAAAAAAAAAAAAAAGGAAAAAGGGTACTACATAAGTGACAAAGAAAAGTACAGTTTAGTACCATTTTGTGAGAGTGTGTGGTGCTGAATTAGTTTGACACGAATAAACAAGAGTTAACACTAATATCTTGACACCCATCAGACGTGTAACTGTATAAGCTCCGGCCATTTTATGCATTTAACTGATAATGAATAAACTTCTAGTAGAACGCCTGTGAGCAGTGTTGCCAGCTCCGCGCTTTTCACGCCTCATTACACCTGATCTGCTGCTTGGGTTTTGTGCGTTTTGCACGATTAGATTAAACAGGTAGTGTATTAAAGCATGCCTCAGCAGCAGTTTGAGGTGGTCTCCTATTACACAAGAAGCTTCTGGGATATTTGGAATAATAAAATACCTTATGAGGTTGTTTTTTTAAAAAAATTTTTTTTATATATTTACACAATATAGTATGTAAGTGGAGAGTTGTTATTGAGCTAGTTTCACAGGTTAGTTATGTCGCGAAAGTTTGGCAACCTGACGCACCACAACCTGCTTATACTGAAAAACTTCTAGCTGGGATTTATTTTCTAACAGCAGTATTATTTTACACCGTGTGTTTTGGCGCTGTCGCGGACACGTCTATCCAGAATAAATACCACAAATCAAACTAAGTTATTACCTGGATGGTTTGGCTCGGATCCCCTGATACAGGCCCACCGACTAGTTTGCAGTAGAGGTCCTGCACTGGGCGGCTGTGCTCGTCTTCTCCACAGGTAGCCGTCGCCGTGATTTTGGTCCCTTCGGCTAAATTGAAATAAGGCGGATGGAGACTGAATCCGTTCACTCCATCCGTCGGTAAATCTTGCGCACTGCTACCGCAAATATAGAGCAGTAAAAGCGGTAAAAGTTTTAACTCCATGAGTCCTCTCGCCATCTTTCACCTGTGCTCCCTCCTTCACTCCTTCACTCGCCCTGCTGAGAGCTGCGAGGAACAACAACAAAAACCCTAAAGCAGCCGCTGAGGAGACGCGCTGATCTTATCACCACTCATCAGAGAGAGAGAGAGAGAGAGATAACAAGAACACGGGCGGAAAGTTGGAAAGTGGTTCCTGTTCCTCTGCTGCTCGCTGGAACTGTGTCTCTCTTTCCGGTGGGCACCTCTCTCTCTCTCTCTCTCTCTCTCTCTCTGTGTGTGTGTGTGTGTGTGTGAGAGAGAGAGAGAGAGAAAGATTAAGCAGACTGATGTGTCATTGTCGCGCCTCCCGCCTTAATAATAATAACAATCATCATCTTCATCATCAAATTAATAATAAATTATAAAGGGTTGCAAAATTCTATTGCTACTACTACAAATAATCATAATCATCACCATCATCCTCATAATCATCACCATCATCATCATCATCATCATCCTCATCATCACCATCATCATCATCATCATCATCATCATCATCCTCATCATCACCATCATCATCATCATCATCACCATCATCATCATCATCATCAAATTAATAATAAATTATAAAGGGTTGCAAAATTCTATTGCTACTACTACAAATAATCATAATCATCACCATCATCATCATCATCATCATCCTCATCATCACCATCATCATCATCATCATCATCATCATCCTCATAATCATCACCATCATCATCATCATCATCATCATCATCATCACCATCATCATCATCATCAAATTAATAATAAATTATAAAGGGTTGCAAAAATCTCTTACTACTAGCCTACTACATATAATAATAATCATCATCATCAAATTAATAATAAATGAAAAAGGGTTGCAAAACGCTTTATTATAATTACTACTACTACTACTACTACTACTACTACTACTAATAATAATAATAATAATAATAATAATGCTAGAAATCCAGAAACAGATTCATTTTAGAAGAGTAATCAAGCTAGTATAATTTAGTTAAAATGCTGAAAAAGAGTTCACACATCATAGAAACTGCACTGGGCCTATATTTATTACAACTGCAGATAGATTCAACTTGACATCAAACGTATGCATTGTTGGTGTTTTTTTTATGACATGAACAAGAAATACAATTCAAAACCTGTTCATTAGGTGGTTCAGGATGTGATGCACAGTGGGCCAGCAGTTAGCACGTCTGTCTCGCACCCCTGAGGTTGGAGGGCTGAATCCCACCCTCGCCCTGTGTGCGCAGACACAGACCCTCACCCTGTGTGTGGTTCCTCCCCCAGTCCAAAGACATGCGTTGTAGGCTGATTGGCATCTCCAAATTGTCCGTGGTGTGAGTGTGCGTGTGATTGTGCTCTGTGATGGGTTGGTACACCGTCCAGGGTGTCCCCCACCGTCCAGGGTGTTCGTCCCGAGTTCCCTGGGATAGGCTCCAGGCTCCCTGCGATCCTGTGCAGGATAAGTGGTACAGAAAATGGATGGATGGATAGTTTACAGTGATCTTCAGAGTCATCATGTAATATGTAAGTAATTATAATCAAATTATGGACCCCTATGATATGATGGACTCCACTTTGAGAACCATGGCTCTACACACAAAGCTTTAAACAAGATATAGATTTTGCATTATGTTACACAGGAACAGGTGATGGACAGTATTTTATTTTATTTCATTTTTTTGTGCTGTAGAACATCATTACCGAATCTGTCGCTGTTAGAGGAAACCAGTTCTGCATACACTAAAAACAACTACTACACACAGCTTTACTGTGTATATACTGACGTATATGGTCAGAGATTCTACTATATAGTTGCCATACTGCGTCCCCCAAAACCCCATGTGACCGCAAAGAATGCTGAATAATGCATAAATTAAAATGGTATTTGTTTTGGAGCTGAGCATTAAACAAACTGAGTCTTACTGTATAAACACCACCTCCATGTTGCTAGTAAAGAACCTTGAATAAACATTTTGCAACAGAAATCAGGGTTCCACTGGGTCAATTTTTTTTTTAAATGCTATGTTCTCTAACACCAAAAACTCTTTACAAAAAGACTTCTGTACTATGTTTTCCCATGCAGTTAGGCACACAGGCTTTCATTTTCCAGTCCACAGCACCTGAAGTTATTTAATTAAATGGCAGTGCTCCAGAGAACAAAGTGATGGGCAGATAGAGGGAGCGAGAGAGACCGTGAGAGAGGCAGAGAGAGAGAGAGAGAGAGAGAGAGAGAAAGAGAGAGAGAGAGCAGGTGTTTCCCTCTCATTCTGCCCACCTGGTTCATGCTCATAGTATTGGTGCCCCTCTAATTATCCGAGCTATAACACACACACACACACACACACACACACACACAGACACACACATGCACGCACACACGCACACACACACATACACAGACAAACATACAAAAGTGCTGAAGGAGGAATTACATAGAATGACACAAGCAAATTATATGTTCAAGGAGGAAAACATAACAGCCCCTAAAAACAATAAGTGCTCTCTCCTTATTCTAGTGCCACTAGTATTTCCCAAGCTTTACTAACTAAAAGAATACTGTAAATCTATAAATAGTTTAAAAGTTGTCTGTACATGGTTATAAATATACTTTTATAGATTACATGGCATATAGCAGGCAGTACAGTGCTGCAGCAAGTACCATTTCCACCTAACAGCTCTATGATCCCCAGCTCCATCCTGAGCTCAGGTTACTGTCCCTGCAGAGTTCTGCATGTTTCTCTGTACCAGCATGGGTTCCCTCTGTGTTCTCTAGTTTCTTTCCACCTCCCAAAAACATGCCAGTAGGTGGATTGTGTATGCGATGCTTATAATTGGTATTGCCCCTAGTTATGAATGTGTGTATGGACTGGCATCCTGTCCAGGGTGTATTCCTGCCACATACCTAGTGTTCCTGGCATAGGCTCTGGATCCACCACAAGTCTGACCAGGATAAAGCGGTTACTGAAGATGAATTAATGTAAAGCACATAGTGCTGGACTAACTTAACTCCTAACTCACTAAATGCATTTGCATACATGATTAATGCATTGTAGATAATAGATTTTGTAGTGTAGACATGACTGCCAAAGCTTAAACTACTTCACGTCTCAGCGTTTTGCAGCAATGACTCCGCACTAACCTGCGTCTGCCCGACATCTGTTGACCTTTGACCTCTGTTCTTAGAGTGGACTCACGATAAGCGTCAGGGGTCAGCACATTATTAGAACTCGGAAGTCTAGAGTCAGTCTGTTAACGCAACACACATATTCACTTATAAACGCGAAACTAGCCCACACAGTAGAGGAAGACATGAGGGGATTGGTATGTCTCTAACAAGACAATGAAGGAAGCAGTGGATAGCTGTCATATATTTGGTTGAAAGAAAAGCGAGTGCCCTTAGAGTGCTGAGGCAGAGAGAGAAAGAGGGACGATGTCCTTTTATCCTTAAGAGTGGCCCTCTCAGTTCATTAGTTTAGTTCACTGAGTCTCGGGACAAAGTGACTTCCTGCTCACCGACTTCTTTTATGGGCTGAGAACAGGCCACCGGTTGTCTTGGAAACGCCCTACCAATTACCCTCAGCTCAGTGTCATTTAGTTAATCTCAGTGTTGGATGAAGTGCAACTAAAAATATAACGCCCCCCCAACACACACCCCCACACACACAAACACACACACACACACACCCTGCCAAATAATAACCATATTGATGCACACACTGTTCTTTGGATAGTGCTACATAGAACCTTTAACAGGGACAGGTTAACCTTGTTTTAGGCTTCTGCATAGAACCTTTAAGGGGTTACACAAAATCGAAGGACCCTTAGGCTGTTCGATGAAATCTTTTTTTTAATAAGAGTAATCAAAAACAAAGTTTAGGTTTGATTTAATTGAATCGAATTATTTATTTATTTGTGTGTTGTTGGGTTGTTTTTTTTTTTTACAGAATTCATAATTGCAAAGTAGTCAAACTTTCTAAGATTTAAATCCAAAGCTGGATCCTTAAGAGATTTAGAGAGTACAACAAGTTGTTCCATTAAATGAAGGCTTACGTGAAGTCTTATAAATGAACCCAGTCCTAATTTCCTAGACAACTTGGCTATGTAGAGTGGCCGCATCTGATAATATTCACAGTAAGCAGAAAGGCAGACATGTTTTGTCTTTTACAAAGCTCTAATCTGAGCACCTGAACACACAGCAAACCCAGCAGGCCGGGCCGGAGAGACATGAGCAGACAGGCCAGAGATTCAGATCTGCAGAGATAACACAGTGAGGGTTTTCTTCATCTTAGCACCAGAGCCATGAGGTTAAAGGATTGGATACTGGATATATTGGATTGGATACTGGATTGGATCCCATTGTGAGAACATGACCATAATACATGCACACCTGTTCAGTTCAGTTTCAAAGACACACTGCAGCTAGCTCACTAACTTAACTGAATGAATGAATGAAAGAAGTGCGAACTTCTTGTGAACTACAAATTTAAATACCTTGAAACTCTACTTAGAAACATATTAAACATGTTTATATTGAAATATTTGTGATGTGCTCAACAATTTGTTGGTCAGAGTTGTATTTTGGTGATTCTAATGAGGAGTTTAAGTGATAAAATGTAAGTGATCTCAAACATAACTGGTAATGGTCAGGTTTCGATATTAGCTCACAAAAACCAAAGAGCAAGAGCTTCTTTTCTTGTTCACCAATTTCCAGTGACGTTCAATTTCATATTCATGAGGAATCCGGTGTAGAAGTAGTGGAGACAATTAACGTTGTTCTCCATGTTCTAGAATGGATTGCACCTGCTGTATATGACACACAGTTTTGCTGTGTTACGGCAGAGAGACAGTTTGGCAAGTTGGCGATCTACGAGATGATTAGCATGATGGTGTTGATGGCTGAAACTTTGGAACCCGATCTGGTTGAGCAGAGTGTACAGATGAGGATGTGAGAGAGCTGAACAGACTAAAGGACTAAAGCGCTGCTGCATTGCTCTGTTTAAGCAGAAAAGAAAAGGAGCGAGAGCACCACTATTGGCAGGCAGTCAAATGGCATTATGTAAAACTGCCAAAACAGACCAACATGTTGAAGAAAGAAATTCAAATAAAAAATAAAAGTAAACTCGGAATTTCATTAGATTAATATGCAAGTTGTTCGGGGTGGATTGTTAATTTAAATATGTTTAAAATGTTCATCTCCAGTGCATTGTTTATGTGCTTTTGTAATATATAGACAGTCATGATGGCTGATTCTGAAGTGTGTTCAGTGTTTAAAGAGTTGTGTGAATAGTGATTATACACAGGCATTAAAAGGAAGGAACTATGCTAGGTAAATATACAGGTAGAAATATTAATATGATATTGTGCTTACTGTATATGAAAATCCCCTCAAAACTTTGTCACTTCATGTAAAAACAAACAAATAAATAAATAAATTCTAGAGCTGCCACTACTGAAGTCATGGAGGGCTATGAAAAAAATCTACAAACCCCTGATAAAATTGTAAGTTTTTGTGATGCAAAAAACCCCCCAAAAAAACCAAGACTGATCATGTCAGATCTTTTCCCACCTTTTCTATATTTCTCACCAAAAAACCCCCAAACAAACAAAACAACACCAACAACAAGCCCACCTAAATTACCCCAAACCATGTGACAAAAGGTACATATTATGGTTTGATGAGACCAAGGCAGAACAATTTGGGCATAATTCTAAAATATATTTTTGGCATAAAAACAAGACAGCTTAGCACTCAGTGGACACCATACACACAGTGAAGCATGGTGGTGGCAGCATCATGCTATGGGGCTGCTTGTCTTCAGCTGGAACTGGGGCTCTAGACAAGATAGAGGGAATCATGGATAGCTCGAAATACCAATGTGTTTTAGCACAAAATCTGCAGGCCTCTGTTAGACAGCTGAACAGGAAGAAAAATTTTCCCTTCAAGCACGATAACGACCCAAAACAAAACTCCAAGTTTACAAAGAAGTGGTTTCAAATTTAACAAATGGGGGGAATTTAACAAATCAAGATGTGCAAAGTTGGTAAACTCTTACCCAAAATGACTGAGTGCTGCATTACAAGCAAAATGTACTTTAACAAAGTATTAGTTATAGGGTGTTCACAAATATGCAGCCAGCTTATTGTAAGTTTTTTCCTTGCATGTTTGTTTTTCCATTTGAATTTTCTTGGTTGCTATATCCGCCTTTAGTGTTAAAGGCGGAAAAAGCTTTAACATGATTCATCTAGGTTTAATTTTTGGGGTTATTTTTACATCACAAAAGCCTGCAAATATAACAGAAGTGTGTAGCCTTTTTATATTTACTGTATGTGAGAGGACCGAAAGAACTGATGGACAAATTCATTATCTGAAAGAGACAGAAATACAGGAGGAGGTGAGAGAAATGGACAACAGTACAACAAAACATGACAGGAACACCTGCTGCATCTGTCACACATACCTCATTAACAGGAAACAATAAAACCTGACCTAATATTTACCCAATACCTAATATTACTATGTCATAAAAAATATTTGTATGGTATTCAGCACTGATAATCATCCCTCTCTTTAGAGCTTTGAGCTCTTAAAAGAGGTAGCGATATACAGTAAACATGAAAAAAGAGCTTGTTTTAGTTTAATATAACTAAATATAATGTTTATTGCTTTCATGCAGCACATAAAATTATGACTAAAAAGTGTCCATTATTTTTTTTTGTTTTGAAAAGAACCACACTGAAGGAACCTTAAAGTACATTCTTTTCATCCCTTCATTTGGGAACGGCCCTACAAATGGGTGCTGTGTCTGCGCCTCCTTCAATGAGCCCTGTGTAGGGTTCATCACTTCAGAATCGACTGCAGCAAATGAGTGGTTGGAGGTATTTCTACTTACAGGGGCAAAAAAAAATAAAATAAAAATAGATCAAATAGATTAATATAGCACTTGCAATGCAATTTTCTAAACATGAGTGACTTTGGGACTGGTGATTCATTCCTTTATTCATTTTTAGTAAGCACTTTATCCTGGTCATAGTCGCAGTGGATCCCAAGCATACCCTGAGAACATGTACATGAACATGAACACCAGTCCATTGCAGAAAATCTTGCACACACACTTTCACATTGAGAGGCAATTTAGTGTCACTAATCTACTTACTGGTCAATTTTGGGGAAGGACACCAGATAACCTGGAAAAGAAACCCACATTAAGACAGGTAGAATATACACAAATCCACACAGACAGTAACCCGAGCGCAGGATAGAACCAAGAACCCTGGAAGGGTGGGGCAGCAACACTACTCACTATGCCATCATCCCCACAGTTTGCATGTTCTCCCCATGCTTCGGGGGTTTCCTCCGGGTAGTCCGGTTTCCTCCCTAATCCAAAGACATGCATTGTAGGCTGATTGGCATGTCCAAATTGTCCGTAGTGTGTGAATAGATGTGCAAACATGTGTGTGATTGTGCTCTGCGATGGCTTGGCAGTCCGTCCAGGGTGTCCCCCACCTTGTTCCCCGAGTTCCCTGGGATAGGCTCCAGGCTCCCCATGAAACTGTGTAGGATAAGCGGTGCAGAAAACTGAATGGATGGATGGATGTACCTTTGTGTTTTAAATGAAACATCTTAATGCATGGTTCCTCGTGCTGTTGTAGTGGTGTGTATGGTTCATTAGCACTTTGAGCTACGGAGGAAAAAGAGATGGGATGGTGTTTTATGCACTAAGAAGCACTTTATACCCAAAACAAAAGACCCTCCACTTGCCCTCTCCAAGACTCAAGTGTCTCACAAGATCCCCAGTCAGCAAACTGGTTTGAACAACAACAACTTCCATGTAAATTTGGTAAAAATGGTGATTTTAGAAAATCAGAATTGATTATTAAAATGTGGAAGGGCCACACACCTCACATATTTGATATGTGTAGTTGTATTAATCTTAACTGGGTTTTTTTCTGTAGATATGACACTCTGAATGCACAATCAATGGGTTTGACATGTTCTCTGTGTATATGAACTCTTTCACTCTCTTTGAAGAGGAGATGAGCTCTAGCTGACTCATTGAGCGCACACACTCACCAAGGCCTTTTGTCAAATCCCCAAATTTCCTTTTGTCTCCTTTCAGATGCATTAAGCTTCAAAGAGAGAGAGGGAGGAAGAAGAAAAAAGAGACAGGAAAGATAGCAGAAGTGGTGCAGGACAAGCACAAAGCCCAAACACAACATGCAGGTACCTGCTCTGCTGGCCAGACATCAAAGAGTCCACACAAGCTACTTTACACACACACACACACACACACACACACACACACACACACACACATTTTGTTAGAATGTATTTGATGACTGCTGTAATAGATCTCACTCCATAGATAACATGCCATGGTTCCACTTCACCATTGTGTTGATTAATGGTTTAACATAAAATTAAATATAAAACACAATAAAGTCTTGCTATGGAGTAATATTGTTATATTCCACTGTATAGTAGCCATAGACCAAATAAAAAGAATAGGCCTATGTATTCTCAGTATATTATATTGCTCATGAATCTCAGAAATTTGCAAACAGGCACATGTGCTTTCCAAACTGTTAAAGTCTGCCAGAAGTAACGCAAGGTTTTTGCACCACAGACAAAAAGTTAGTGTGGAATTTTAGCCTTTCTTAAATGACATACAATGTTAGATTAAAGCAAGGAGTGGGGAGTGAGAGAGAAAGACAGGGAGAGAAACACTGTAGAACTTTAAATACAGCTCTGGGTCACAGTGTTCATAGTGGTTCACAAGTCCACTAGTCACCTAAACGTAGAACGCTTAACATCATCGTTCTAGTTAATGGTCTTATTTAGTCATGAGAAAAAGAAAGTACCCCCTCCTTCAATGTTATGTTTTTATTTATCAGGGCCTAAATAACAATTATGTGGACCTCAACAACTTCTATACACAAACAAATAGCCTCAAGTGACAACCAAAAAAAAACACAACAGATTTTAATATGTGAAAATCTCCCAAAACTCAGAAACCTGGTAGGAAAAAATAAGTACACCCTATAATTCAGTAATGTGTTGCATCAATAACTTGAAGTTTTGGATCAATTTTGGCTCACTCTTCCTTAAAGCATTGCTTCAGTTCATTGATGTTTGAGTCATTTGTTTATGCACAGCTCTCTTAAGATCCTGCCACAGCATCTCAATGGATTGGAGGTCTGGACTTTGTCTCTTTGTACTGAGCCATTCAGATGTCGATTTGCTGGTGTGCTTGGGATGATTGTCCTGTTGCATGACCCAATTTCAACCCAAGTTGAGCTGCTGGAAATATGGCCTGCTGTGTTTGGTTTTCACCAAACATGGTACTGGGCATGAAGATCAAACATCTCCACCTTGGTCTCATTAATCCAAAGGATATTGTTCCAGATCTTTTGTGGTTTGTTTAGATGCAATACTGCAAACACAAGTGTGCTCCATATTTATGTTTTTTGGAGAGAAGTCCCCCCCCCCAGATACTATTCCATGAAAGTTATGCTTGTTCAGTTTTTTAGGTAGGTAACAATGTATCTGAACATTTAACGGTCTGACCTTGGACTGAATTCGCTGGGATCCCCACTCCTGGGAAAATTTGCAAATCCCAGGCTCTCCATTTGTAAATAATATTTCTCACTGTAGAAAGGTGAATTGCTTCTCTGAGGTCATGGATGATGCGATTTCTTCTTGGCATGATGTAGACACACCTGAGGGCTCCAGAACACCAAACTGCCAAAAGTTCTACTTTTATAGAGGTAGTCACATTATGGCACTGGTTGTGTTGACAATGAATCCATCAACTGCCACCATAGAGTCCTGGGAAATAGAACGTACACCTTCCTTCAATTCTATGTTTTTATTTATCAGGGCCTAAGGGTCTGCTTTTATAGAAGTAGTCACATTTCTTGATGATGATCTAATCTTGTGCATTTCATTAGTAACACCTGGCTGCTAATTACTCTCTTAATGATTGTGTAGGTAGGAAGGGTGTACTTATTTATTCCATATGGTTTCTGAATGTTGGTTTATTTTTTTGTGAAATTGACTACATATTGAATTCTGTTGTTTTTTGTTGTCACCTGAGGTTATTTGTTTGATTATAGAAATTGATGAGAACCACACAATTGTTATTTAGGCCCTGATAAATAAAAACATTCAAAACTTTCTTTTTCAAGTTGTTTTCAAGTGGTTTTACTCTTAAAATCATGTCTACAGTGCCCCCCACTAATATTGGCACCCTTGGTAAATATGAGCATAGAAGGCTGTGAAAAATTGTTTATATTGTTTAACCTTTTGATTTTGTTAAAAAAAAATCACAACGATACTCTGCTCTCATGGATATCGAACAATTGCAAACACAACACAGGTTTATCCAAAAAAATAATCTTTGTTAACTATAGGTGTGCAACAATTATTGGCACTCTTTTAGTAAATACTTTGCGCTACCTCCCTTTGCCAAGATAATGTTTTCTCCTATAATGCCTGATGAGGTTGGAGAATACATGGCAAGGGATCTGAGATCATTCCTCCATACAGAATCTCTCTAAATGCTTCAAATTTAGAGGTCCATGCTGGTGGACTCTCCTCTTCAGTTCACCTCACAGGTTTTCTAAGGTTTTATAAGTCAGGGGACTGGGATGGCCATGGCAGGACCTTGATTTTGTGGTCAGTAAACCATTTTTGTGTTGATTGTCCTGCTGTAAGATCCAACCACAGCCCATTTTAAGCTTTCTGGCAGAGGCAGTCAAGTTTTTATTTGTCCATGATGCCATGTATCCTAACAAAATGTCCAGGTCCTCTGGCAGAAAAACAGCCCCAGAACATTAAAGAGCCAC